>QAXH01000444.1:0-12822 GCA_004335635.1 Chloromonas sp. AAM2 | reverse complement strand
TTGGGGTTGTGTGGGGCGGCGGGCGCTGGTGTGTGGCAAGGTACGGAGGTGAGATGCTTGTCGGCGTGACATGGCAATGCCGCGGTGGGAGGCGGACGTTGATTCTGTTTCTTGACCGCTGCCCACAGTCATCATCACATCACCGTCTTCGCGTTGTGTCCGCAGCCGCATTGGCCTGTTTGGGCGCAGAGTGGTTGTCATGTCGAGTCGCGCATCTCAAGTCGTTTTCGTTAGCGAATATTTAGGTCCGTAGAAGGTATCCTGACACTTCCTGTGTCATTCTTGCAGTGGTTTTTGCTGGAGCGCTAATGTATCCAGGCCACAGTCCACATTCATACTATCATCACCATACAATCTACTGTGCCCTTGCTGCCCTTGGCATTCTCTCTTGTAGCCCGAGGGCCTGAAGGAGATGAACTCGACCGTTGCCTTCTACAAGGAGAACGCCGCCATCCTGCGCCAGGCCTTCCAGGACATGGGCTTCAAGGTGTACGGCGGAGTGGACGCGCCCTATGTCTGGGTGGGATTCCCCGGCAAGGCATCATGGTGCGTTCACTACATGTCTGCCATATGCACACACCTGCAAATGCCCAAGCAAGGCTGGCGCTGACAGGGTTTTGTATATTTATACAGAGAGAGAGTTAGCATGTGTTTACACCAGGGATGGGCACCGCCCTGGCCTACCCTGAGCAAGAAAGCAAAACGAAACCAGGGAACAAAGCAGGCAAGGCAGGCCAACCCAAAGCAAAACAGGACGGAGCCGCCGAAGTCAAGGCCAAAGACTAGATAAAGGGATGCTAGAAGGGCCAGGAGACCTAGATAGTCTAGGGCCAGGTTGTAAGATGTACGGCGGAGTGGACGCGCTCTATGTATGGGCGGAATGCTTTGGCAAGGCATCATGGTGCGTGTCGGTGTTCTGGAGCTGGAAACAATGCAGTTTTGTTCTAATGCGTGTACATGCATTCCTGCCAGTGTGCTTCTGAGTGCCTCTCTGTTTTCAAATGCACTACTAGACGCAAGCCTTATGTTGACCCGTCTGCGCTTGCTTCCGTTTGCGCTTGGCTCCCCTAATGTGATCTCATTTTCACCCTTACGTGATGCTCACAACATAATGCGCATGTGCTGCGCAGGGATGTGTTCGCTGACATCCTGGAGAAGTGTAACATCGTGACCACCCCCGGCTCAGGCTTTGGCCCTGGTGGCGAGGGCTTTGTGCGCGCAAGCGCCTTTGGCTCCCGTGACAACATCCTGGAAGCCGTGCAGCGGTTCAAGGCAGCGTTCGGCAACTCAAAGAACTGATCTCAACACGTTCTGTGAATTTTGAATCCAATTTTTTTGCCTCGTACGCATGCTCCAGCTCTTCACGAACTTGATTTGGCTTCTGCTCTATCCTTGCAGCTTTGTAATGGGCAACTTTGTGCTTGACGTTGCTGGCTGACGCCATTGGCATCAGCGACATTCCTGTCGCAGTCGTACAAGCTTCACCTCACGTTTGTGTCGTTTCCTGTATACAAAAATACACAGTACTTGTACAGGATAGGGTTTCGAATTCGAAAGCAAGCCTTGCACAGCCATGTGGCCTGGATTCAAAACCCAAAAAAGAGTACTAACAGATTAAGACAGCAATAGCATTGCAAAGACAGCCTGACAGCTGCACCAGCCTTGGTCCAAGAGCCAACATGTCACCTTCACTCTGACGACCGACCTGCCTCCCTCATCCGTCTTTTCACCTGTCTCCCCCTCCACAGCAACCTCAGCATCAGCAGCCAACCGAATTGGGCATGCCCTGGCTGGCCCAATCATACATCTGCAAATACCCGATCACATTTCACAACTACAACACACATCACCAACACCGGTTCCAGTGGCATAGACAGGAATTGTGCCAGAACTGGCAAACTTCTTTGTCGAAGCTGATAATCTGTCTGGGTTCGGTGCGCATGTGATGCCATCGACTGCACTCGGATGCACTTTTCTCGACTTGAGGTCTAACCCAAGCCAAGAGCGCCGGCATCCTACGTGCATTGCCTGATCCCATCCTAACCATGCATGGCACCAGTGTTCAACCGGGTACCAAAACACTCAAATTGCAACGACTGACCGTGAGTTATGTGGCTGGATGTCCACAGCAGTGTGATCATGCCCATGAATCAAGGGCACTTTTGTGGGTCAGGCTGCAGCAGGAATGCCCGTCAGGCGTGCAAATCCAGCATGAACGCTCACCATCTTTGGGTGGGGCTGTACAGCTTACGTTGCAATGGCTGTTAGAGCTGAGCATGGGTGCAGCGCTGAGGCCGGGCATACGTAGCCAAGCATACATGGCCAAGCATACCGACTGATCCCTGTCCTTCAGCTCCTGTACTTGATGATTCGGTCCCTTAGGCACTTGGTTGCGGACCAAGGCACTGATTCTAAGTAAGCGCAGTCTTGATTCTGTGAGGGCACATTGGACAGGATCAGCTTGAAATGTAAGCACATTGTTGCTCAGCCAGGTGACAGGGACCGTTGCGGGTGTTTGGAGAGATGACGTGGCTGACAAACCCTATCCGATCAAACGGCGTTCAATTTTGAGTCTCATACTTTGGTTACGGCATGTTCAGCCATCGCTTGTAAGAATCGCGGCACGCATATCCATCGCCTTTCTCAGGCTTCAGATCCGTATACTTAGCAATCAACGCTGATGGCTGTGTCGGTGCTGATGCGACTGGTCGCATTTGCGACTTTGTGCTGCCTCTGGGCGGCTGAGCTGCGAGGGGCCCGTGTAAGCAATGAGGAACTCAAACAGGGAGTGCACAGCATGCAGGGTGCCATGCGCAGGCGGGAGCACATGTACTCTCGTTTCGGAGGGTCAGCCATTCCCAAGCATGCGCACGAGGATGAAGACTATCAAGATCTGCAGTCCATCAAAGAGTGAGTTACGACAGTGTGCACCAGGAGAACCATGCCACTTTCTTGCTTCAGTCACACACACCTGCGTGAGTCGCACTGGCTGCCTTCGCCGTACTTGCATGCAGGCGTGTGCTAGAGGCTGCTGCTCATGATGCCAAAAGGGCAGCTGCGCACATGAAGGAGATGGAGCAGGGCAAGGGTAGGTACCTGTAAGGAGATCTTCTGATGATCACACCGACACTAACCCCAGTAGTTGACAAACAAAATATCAGGAGCCTGCCTAGCGCGATCACAATCGTTGTACGTTAAAAGGTAAGCAAAGCTATTTGTTTATCTGTAGTCAATATCAATTAAAGCAGTCCTTTCTATGTTCTCTTGTACAAAACCTGTTTCGTTTGAACCCTTCACATACTACATGCCGGCACTTCCCATGTCAGCTCGGCAAAGGTTGCCAGTGCTTTCTGTGCCATGCCCTGCATCAATAACAACCACACCGGCACCCATCAGTTTGCACACCGCTCCTACACCATGGCTTCTGTTGCTTACCCCATGGACCCGGATCACACTCATCAACGGACCCAACCACCCATCTCTGCAGGCAACAAGGAAGCCGATGATCGCGGCCAGGCCGATGACAACAAAGAAAAGTTTTGTCGCAAGAAGAAGTACCGGAAGGTACGGCATCATGGGAGTCATGTGTGGTGGAACTGTACTGCAGGGGGCCACGTGCCATGCACATGTGTCATGAGGGGCAGCGGGGCACCCGTCAGGAGGATTCAGTCGTCATGCGGTCGCCTGCGTTGAGTTCATCGGGACAGCTGGTCGTTATGCTAATTACGTTTCTGGTGCACGCATGGCATCGACCAGCTCAGATGCGCGCACAGCAAACCTAGAACCTGCTGACCTCCTTTGATGTGCAACTGTATGCGTGTTGTCCCGCATGCAGATTGACTGACGACTTAGCGATTCACACCTACCCAACCCTCATATCCCAAACCTCACATCCCAAACCTCACAGCCAATTACGCCTCGCACCTCACACCCACCCCACACACACACACCAACACACCTCATACGTGAAACCTCACATGTCATGCCTCACACCTGACACCTCACACGGCACACGTCTAACCCCACACTTTACACGTCCAAGTCACACTTTTGCGCAGAACACCATGAAGGCTGTGAGGGATGCGCCCTTCATCGGCCTGTTCAGCGACCTGATGGTGAGGCCAGGTCGGGATAACAGATTGAAACACATGCCATTGGCAGCGTGTTTGTAAGCTTTGGAGAGAGGTCGCATGCTCGTCACTTCACACTGGTCATCAGAGCTGCAAGCCATGCCTGCCATGTTCTGATGATATATAGGATCCTGAATCGCTCCAACTTTTCTTGCGTGTGTGCAGAACATCACCCGGTTCGAGGGCAGCAGCATCACCTACGCCAAGGATGCATACTATGTGGTGTTTGACTCTCTCAGGGCAATTGGCAAAGTCGGCATCCAGGTAAACGATCAACAAACACATGCTGACCTGTCTCATGTGGAGCACAGTATGCGGAGGTCACGCCGGGCACGAGCACCGAGCGCGAGCACTAGCAAGACAGCGGCATGCCGCCTACCATCTGTGTGTCGTGGACCAGTTTGCGACTGGTTGTGATGTTGATGTTGATGATGATGATGATGATGATGAACAGTGCTGATGCACGCTGCATGCACATGACAGCACGCCACGCTGCACATGATAATGTGATTATAGTACACCATTGTACGTGTATATATGTGTGACTGCAGTTTCAGTTCCGTGGCGAGGTGAATAAGCTAATTCCCGAGGATGCGGGCGAGGCAGAGAGCCAATTTGAGGGCCTGCAGGTGCGCTGTTATGGGCCTGAGAGGAGAGTGAGAATCAGAAATTGGCCTGCATCACGCAGGGGACTGCGTCTGTTATCCGATCTGGAACTGGGTAACTTCAACCCAGTTTCAAGGGCCTGTGCTTGGCAGGGTAATGCCTTGGGCGTTTTCCTGCCAAGGTTGTTCGTTGCAGGAAATCCTGATTCTAATTGATGCAGGAAACACTCTGGTTATTTGTGGGTCAGTTTGGGCTGCAGAAGAAAGGTCAGCAGTAAGGGGGTTAAGTGATCCAGCCGACAGTGGCAGGTGGTTCTACACCATCCTTCACCTAGCTTTGTAACGACCTGCCTGGATTGCCACAGGGCCAAATGGATTGGCAGAGCGACAGCTGTGCTGCTGGCTGTTCTTGTAAACGCCCACCACTTTCAACTACGTCGCATGTCCCATGGGGCGTTAATCTCTTGCTTGCCTTCCGTACGGGTTGGCATCCTTGTGCGTTGCATGGTGATGCCTTGGACGTGTGCCTGCCCTCGTCATTCCATCAGCATGCATGTTGAGGTCTCCATGGGAGAAGTGAAACCTGACCAAAGTGTGTAAGTACATGATGGAGTCTGCATACTCCAAACCTTGCATTGCCGCGGGGTGCAAAAAGACACCGCGTGTGCCACAATCAATTCTTTGCGGTGTTTTCAGTACATGGCCAGTACGGACACCTTCTTGGCGGTGCGCGAGAGCTTCGACCACGACTCGCACGGACTGGTGCCCTTGACTGAGGTGAGCCTGGGCTGTATGTATAAATCTCTAGTACGTGTGTCTGCATGTGTTGTTGTTGTCGTCGTTGTCGTGGTCGTCGTTGTTGGCTGCATGGCCTTGAATTTGGGAAGGACTGCTCAGCGGGGAGGAAAGGGAAGGCCATTGTTGGTAGCAATTGGCTCTATTGATGTGCTTGCTTGTGTTTTGGTTGTGTGTATTTGCAGGAGATTCGTATGAACGCGGATGAGACTGAGTGGACCCTGGCCAGCGTGTGCCCCGTCAAGTAAGCACAGGCACCCCACAGCGTACCCTTGTGTCACACCTTACCTTGTGTCACACCTTGTGTCACACTTGACCCTGGTATTACTCTTCCTTCCTGCATCACACTTAACCGTAGTCTATGATGACCTAGTGTGTGCCCCGTCAAGTAAGGAACTTGATCTTACCCTAGTCTCGCACTTGACCTTGGTTATCACACTTGACCTTGGTTATCACACTTGACCTTGGTTATCACACTTGACCTTAGTTATCACACTTGAAAGAGGTATGTGATGACCCAGTCTACTTTGACAGGATTGACCGATATACTCTTGGCTGAATGCCGTGTTGATCTGGTTTTGCTGCCAGCAACCAAGGTAGTATCCTTGGGTGCCGATGTATGGTGTGTACGACTGTGCTCATGAGGTTCTGTGGTTCTTAAACGCATCATCAGGTCTTGAGTTATTGGACAAGCATTGTGTAGTTTTGTTTGCTTTTTGCATTTGTAGTTATGATGCTGCGGCCATGCTTTAGTACACGCTGTGCTATGCTCTCAGGTTCTTTGGCCTCGAGGACACGAACAAGGGCTGGGAGGGAATCCACTACTACGAAAAGGACAACGAACGTTTCCTGCTGGGGTAAGGGCACTGTCTCCACGTTCCAAGCATTCACACCAGCCCTTGCCTTATGTTGCGTACCTTTGACTGCACTGAACTTCGGTTTGAACCACACAGTCACTTCCGTGTGGCTTTGGCACCGTCAGCTAGGGTGAACAACCTGGTAGAACCTTCACTACAGCTCATGGCCTGTTCATGTTTTGTTTTGTGTTCTTTTGATCATGGTGACACCCACCTCCAACCCATGCCCCTCTTGAGTCAAGATCCATGTTTTGTTTTCCATCTTGCCAACCCCAAGCCATGCCAACAGAGCCTCGGCCTCTTGTCCTGCTTTGTTCGTAGCCTGGCCTGTAGCCCGACCCTTCGTGAGCCCTTAAACACAAGTTCCCCTCGCCTGCACGCTTGCTGGCTGTCGGGTTGTTACATGCGTGTGCTGTTGTGTACCGTGCTCTCAGGTTGTGTGAGAGCAACTACTGCAAGACCATTCAGGGCCAGGACCCGCCAGGGCTCAGGAGGGGAAACGGCCGGGCTATCCTCACCAAATGGGTGGCAGCGCCTGAGAACGTAAGTGACAAGCACCGGGCGCACCGCATGTAATGCGATGTATGCACAACTGTTTTACAGGGTTCCGTGGACTTTCGTGCTGCTGCAAGGCCACAGTCATCATGGCGCAGTTTCAATTTACAGCAGAATCAGTTCCAGCTACTGGACAGCGGCTTGGGCCCTGGCAATCCTCGCACTTTGTTGAAATTATCGAGTATTCGCAGAACAGTACGGTCAGCATGGTCGTATGTATATATATGTATATATACTGTGCAGGACACTGACACGTGCCACTGGGAGGTGGTCAAGGAGATCAAGCTGCCCGAGGAGGCGTACTTCCTGGACTATGCAGGTACTACTTATGGGAACTGAAATAACAGATTGCAAATTGAACAACAACTGGTGCACAGTGTGTTACAAGCACAGTTATAAGTGTAAGTGACAGGCAAGTAATTGCGAGTTTATGCAAAACCGACTTGAGCAGTCCAACTCCAAGATGCACACATTCAACGCGGCCTAAACTGGTGCACAAAACGCACCATAAAACGAGAAAAGGACGCAGTCGAAATTCAGTCAAGCCTTGGAAACTCGAGCCTACCTTGCATACATGCGGAAACTTCAACAGGAATTCAACAACACAATAAAAGTTAAACTATGCCTGTGGTTGTCAGTTGCTGTGCTAGGCCGTCGCTGCCAGACATGCCGATTGAGTGGTGCAAGTCCACATGAACAGGACGCTGTGAGGTGTGCATGTTTATCTGTGATCCGGTCCATACCTCTCCGCCTTTGACAGCTCTTCATCGAATTCACATCAGCCAAGCAATTCATCGAATTCAAACACACTACTTCAAAGACACGGGCGAAGCAGTTGCCATGACCAAAGCAGGCTTGTGACGCTTAAGGCTGAACAGGCCGATGAAGGGCGCATCCCTCACTGCCTTCATGGTGTACTGCGAGCAAGTGTGAAGTGTGGCGTGCGATGTGTGACGTGTGACGTCATTGTGATCATCATCATCACTACCCGGCCAGCGATGAACACCCAGTGCACCTTCGCCTCAGTCCACCATCATCACTATCATTACATGGCTTATCATGGTTCAACCCACGATGCTGCAGCTAGACACAATATCTGTCCAAGGGTTATGCCCAACGATCATTCTGCCAAGAATGCTCACTGCTAGCAGGGTGGCATCAGTCCATGGTTTGCCGGCCAATCCCAGACAGTGTACATTTGTTTTCACATCAGGGAAGCCTTTACAGGGCACGGCTTGCGGTGCGCACTGCCCTGAGCAAGAGAGTGAAACGAAGGCAGCGAACAAAGAAGTCAGAACAGGAAAGGAACCGACTAGGCTAACCCTCTATGTCACACGCAAGCCCTGCAACGTTTTTCACAGAATACGCAGCGTGAGCTTTCCTGCATGCCTTGAAAATGGTGTTCCTTGCAAACGATGCTCTACAACAAACCCAGCATCGCTCCATTGCGGCCGTCCGAGGCACTATACCATGAATACTGGCCTCAGACAGTTCACGATCAAACTAACCTTATCTCTCGTGACGCTTGTGAAAGACCAGTCACAAAACAGTTAACAGCCGAAACAAAGACGGCTTGCGGATCATTCGCTCTGTTGTGGCAAATGATCATCAGCCGCGCCCTGTAAGGTGCAAGGGCTGATCACAGATGTAGGCTGGGACCCTGCAACCGGAGCTTTCCTTGCAGTACAGACAACGAGAACACGCGCACTTGAACTGCACACACTTGCGAACATTTCCAAGCGGGCTCCACGAATGTCCAGAATAGGTTGCCTACGGAACCGGGAAACCATCAGGTCTAGCCAAGTCAGGCCAGCCACCCGCTATGGTGAACAGTCGCAATTCAATCACATAGCTAGTTCATGTGCAAACAGGCCCAAACATCAGGCAGGCCCAGCACCGAGCACGCACATCAGCAATCGAGAGTTCTGTGTTTTGGACCTGAAAACAGATCCGCTGAATGTCGTGGTGTCCTGATGACTTCCCGGATGTAACAAATTAATGGGCCAGCTGATATAGACAGCTGCTTT
Organism: Chloromonas sp. AAM2; assembly: GCA_004335635.1. Taxonomy (NCBI): domain Eukaryota; kingdom Viridiplantae; phylum Chlorophyta; class Chlorophyceae; order Chlamydomonadales; family Chlamydomonadaceae; genus Chloromonas; species Chloromonas sp. AAM2. Next base: position 3,853 of record QAXH01000444.1, on the reverse strand, counting down.
CTCACATTCTTTGGTGCTTTGCACTGCAAGATAGTCGTAAAAGGAAACGGGATACGAAGCACAAAAGGCTGTCCGCTGCACATACGAGTGGCAAACCATTTGGTAATAACACCCCTCCCTTTGTAATAACTATACCGCACTTTTCATTCTGTTGGAAAGCATGTAGTTTGATCTCGTAAAGCTCACGTTGTCCCACCCAGTATGAGGAACTGTCTCTGGCTCACAGCCTTTGCTTGTTGGACCATTTTGCAGGTATCTCCTTCTATCCGGATCCCTTTGGCTCCCGAGTGTCAGTTGTGAGCCAGGAGGACGCGGCGGTGTGGGTGGGCGAGTTTGACTGGGAAGAGATGGAGTTTGTACCTGGGGGAAAGGTATGAGGGATGGGCGGAGCTGAGACATGTGCAAAAGAGCTCGGATCAGACAAGCCTGATGTGTGTGAGCAAGTGCATGTGCTTTTGTGACTGTGCAGTACAAAATATCACATACTCACATGGGGCTTATCACTTGGTGGGGAAGGGTGGGACTGAAGCGTGCGTGAGGGAGTGTGAATGCTGGGCAACAATGACTGATGGCACCATTGTGCTTTGGCTCCCCATTCCCGTGACTGCCTTGTTGCCTGGTGCCTTTTTGCAGTTGTACCATTTCCCACGTAACGACGACTGCGACAAGGTGAGCGATTGGCATACGTGAAAAGAAAAGGCTTAGGGAATGTGCATCAAACATCAGGGCGCATGGCATGTCAATTGACCAGTGCATGTGCAGTTCCAATGTGCTTGCTTCCTCCAATTTGGCATGAAAACAGCAGACTCACTGTCGTGTGCATGGTTCCACAAATCACCCTTGCTCATGACGACGACGCTGTTCATAATCACTTTGATGGTAAAATGAACTGATCGATTCTGACCAGCAGTCAGAACCTGTTTTTATGTACCAGACGCTTACGGCTATGATCGCCTGCCCTCCACCACGTGCAGGTGTACTGTAACGTTGAGGGTCTGACCTTCCTGGATTCTCGCCGGATGCTGTTTGCTAGCGACAGATCCAAGAGCATCCAGCCCTTCGAGTGCATGGGCAGGGACCAGAGCGTGCACATCATGGCTCTGCCGTAGGCGGCTTATTAACCCTAGGCAGACAGTCCCCTTTCGCTAGCCGGATGGGAGGGCTAGATTTGAGCCAGAGACAGCAGGCTGACGGCAGTCTTTGTGTTGCTGTTGCTGTTGTTTGCATGGCCTTCAGCCTGGGGAGGACTGTTCAGTGGGGCGGGAAGGCAAACAGTCAGGTCAACTGTCAATTGCATCACTGCGCCAGCAAAGCGGTTCAAGTAATAGTCCCATTTCCCGACGGCTGCAGTTGAGCACACCATGGCTCTACTGTAGACGGTTGATGTAACAGTCGCGTCCTGCTAGCCAACAGCATTTTGCAAGCATCTTTTGTGATGTGATTCAAGTATGATGGTCTATCGTAGGCGGTTCAACTGGACTGAGCATGGACAGGGCACGTCACGTCTATGTGCATACCTCGGTTGCAGTGAGGTTGGGAGACGGCAGATTGTTGGTGTGACAGTCCCATTGCACAGACCTCTGGGACTGCTGCAGTTGAACCAGACGTAGCAATGGCCACAGCATGTCTTGTTGGTTTTAATTGGCATGGGAGGGGGTTGGTTGCTATCTATAAAATGTTTGGATCTGTTACTGTCACAACTGTTAGCTGCTTTCACAGCGTAGTTTTGGTGGCGAATGCACGTTTCTGAGTATTTCTACTCTCTCCAGTACTCCAGTGATATCTGCACGTTCGCGGTCCGGCAGCCAATCAGCTCAATGATTATGTACTGGGGGCAAGCCACGTCACGTCCGTGGTGGAGTTTCAGCTTCACCGCAGATCCTAGCTTGCACAAGCGATATGATCACGGCTTTGGCGGTCCTTGCCCCAGTCAGCTTGTAAAGCAAGCAGTAGCGCTGTGATTTAATCCCTGGCAATGGCTGTGCTGCAGGGGTCTTCCAGCCGTTAGAACCAGCGGGGGAGCTGGTGCGGGATTGGTGCGGGAGCACAGTGTGCTGGGTCGGCTGTGAGCACGCAGGGATGGTTTGCGCGGCATGGTACGGCACTAAGACGTGCGTGAACAATGTGTTGCATCAGGAAAGGCCAGTGCCAACATGCAGGATTTGCCGGGGAACACGTTGAGTGCTCTTGCACCCCACATGGTTTGCACCACGAAGCACGTCCACGCAGATGGCTGAATCTTTTCCTGCAGAAAATCAGACTTCTGCAGCAAACATTGCATCCACTGCTACAGCTTAGTATATCTTACCGTATGCCTTGCTACGCGCATTGTCCCAGGGCCTGCAGGAGGCTGTGAAAACCAACATAATGTCCGGGAAATTAGCAGATAGCCCAAGGAACAGTGGCTCTCACTCATTTCATGGTGGTTGAGGGTGACTACTCTGAGTTGAGCTGCCATTGGCTGCCAGGAGACAGATGGGGTCAGACACAGATGGAAGGAGGTGGGTCATTACATCAATATCCTAGTGGCGTGCCGCAGCAGAAACCACTAAGGTAAAGAAAGGAGAAAAGGTGGTAAGCTCGACAGAAACAACGGCAAAAACCCAACACAAAACAAACACAGCAAACAAAGCAGAACCCATAGCTCACAGCGCTCCGCGAAACCTACGAAGAAAAACAAGTAGGGAAGCCTGCATGGACCACCACCCGGCACGCAACCAAACAGGGTGGTGAGGGTGGGAAATTGAGCAGTGCTTGCAGCACAGCGACCACGCAGGTGATTGATGTAACAACAGAATGTTGGTACATCCCTAGCTATCATCCTTAAACCACCGTGCTGATGTTCGTGAGAAACTGCCGCACGTGGTTTGTTTCTCACCACTTACTACAGCTACACGTCCTCAGCTTATTGCATTGCTGCCAGTAAGAACTGACCACCAGGAAAACCACCAAAGCATGTGCCTCTCACTCTTGAGCAGAACAACATTCATTTGATTATGGGTGCATGTAAAGCTTGTCAATTTACGTCTTGCTTAGTTGTTATCGGCATGTGAGTAAGGCCATACGTAGAAGAGTCCGATGAGCTTGTTCAGCCCCATGGCCAGGGCCGCAGCCGTCAGCGCCAGCCCCGCCCACAGCCATCCCGCCAGCGGGGGCAGCAATAGGCGGATGGAGGAGGCAGCGGCGCCCACCGACACATCGGACGCGGCCAGAGCAGCGGACTTGGCGGAAGCAGTGGCGGCGGTCACAACAACAACTGCAAGCAGTGTGACAGCAGACAAGTTCATGCTTGCAATGCAAACCGCAAAAACCACGTTATGACTTGTAAACGATGGTCCAGTGTTGACTGCATTTCATAGGCCTTGCAGAGATCGGCGTACACTACCTGCTTACTGAGTTGGCAGGCGACTTGCACCAAGGACAAGTCGTTGTAAACAGGGTCACTGTAAAGTACTTGACTTCTTGCCAAGCAGGGCCTTTCATCCTCACGCATCAATTTTACAAAGCCACTCACACTGCATGGCTGCCAGTAAGCACGCGGCCCATGCCACCAGCCGCACTTGCTTCAAGCGCTGTAACGCTTTCTTGCAGATTCTGCAGTGCTTGGTGTGGGAAGACCACGTGTCAAATAGCTGCGCGCAACAGCAGCAAGCAAGCGCGTCTGGCCAACCAAACCAATAGCACGTTGGTAACAGTACATCACAAGGCCACATATGTACAGTTTCCTTTTCAGTACTGCACTCTCATTATCAAGTCTAGCACCGCATTCTCATTTAAACTTGGATTGAACTTTATATATATATGTATTTACACCAGGGAAGCCGTCAGAGGACACGGAACGGGATGGGCACCG
>QAXH01000443.1:4762-18512 GCA_004335635.1 Chloromonas sp. AAM2 | reverse complement strand
CGTCCCGGACTTTTTGGCTCCCCTTTTTGTGAATTGGCCTACGCAGCGATCTCACTTTTAAATGAGTGGCGGCGACGCCTCTCTCTCTGTCTTCTGTGTCGCTGTGCTGTGTGACGCTTAGGTTGACTTTGCATTTTGGCCCACGGATACAGAAGCTGTAAGGTGGGTCCGGCCTGGTAATCCTTACTGAAGCTGCTAGAAGAGCAATAGCAGGAATACGCCAGCTTGCAGTAGCACCTGGCGCAGGGCAATGCCAATCATCAGCTGTTCAAACACCGCTCCCCTGACCCGGGACTGATAAGGCCTCCTGGCCCTTCTTGCCTCTCTTTATCTAGTCTATGACCTTGACTTCGGCGGCTCCGTCCTGTTTTGCATTGGGTTGGCCTGCCTTGCCTGCTTTCTTCCTTCTTCCGTTTTCCTTTCTTGCGGGGTAGGCCAGGGCGGTGCCCATCTCGTTCCGTGGCCTCTGACGGCTTCCCTGGTGTAAATACATATATACTCCAACCCCTCACGTGTACCGTGTACCAAGAACTGCCGCATGCTTGTGCCCTAGCTCCATGCCTTTGTCACACGCCTGAGCCTTACCTATGTCTGACATGCCTGAGCTTTACCTATCCACACCTTTGTCACATGCCTGAGCCTCGCCTATCCTTCGATATTTCAATGACTTAGCTTGATGGCATGTCCTTCCTTACCTGATGTTCTTCCCGATGTGCTATTCTCAGGGTAGGTCAGGACGGTATGCAATCTGGTCACTTGCATGGCTTGCTAGCGTTTGGTGCATGTGAACCCCCCTGATGTCATCACAATACATATACATATACATATACATATACACGACATACACACATACATACATATACATATACACATGTAGATAATGTATTATAATGTATTATTATGTATTCCTGTTGACATGTTGACATACACACATGTATATATGTGTATTCCCGTGATGTAATCACATGTATATATATTTTCTCACCTGTCCTTGCAGTACTTCAACGGCATGTAGTCCTCCATACCACTGTCCCTTTTCAGTCGGGCCGGTCGAGCGTCCAGCTTAGTCAAGGCACGTGTGGCCTGGTCGTAACCGCCTCTAAACCACACGACTGCGATACCATGCAGCGAGATTTCACGTGCAGATGAGATGAAGACGCATGTAAGAAATTAAAGGCAATGTTACATCAATTTTACAGGGAAGCCGTCGCACGATGTAAGAGATTACCCTGATGTTTTGGCAGGGAAGCCACCACAGGACACGCAAGCAGGTCAGCAGGAGACGCAACGACAAGAAACAAAATAATGTTTTGATAGCTGAAGCTATCCTATCACCAGGCTCATCACCCTATTCCAAAAACACACCACTGTGATCAGCTGATTTCCATCTACTGTAGGTACTGTTTCATAGCTATGGATGTTGGTCGTGGCACTTTACTGGTGCGTGCCTGCTAGGATCCACAATGCGCAGGTAATATACCTATGGTGCCTGTCAAACGCCTACCTCCAGGCTCATCGTAGTCAGGAACGTCTGAAAACTGCAAATGCAAGGTGGCAATTGAGGGGGTTGGCAAATAGCACTGGAAACGTCGCTGGTGGTGATTGGTTTGTGACCGGCTCAATCTTGGTCCATGTAAGAGATGGCGCAATGCCGAGATTGCACAAGGTTACCTGTAACAGAAGTTAAACGCTCTTACGCTCTGGTTACGTTCTGTTTGGACAGAGTGTATGCATATTGATTACATCAGGGGGGCCCCACATGCACTGAGCACGAACGCTGGCCAGCCATGCAAGAGTGTGTGCATTGTCAAGCCCGCATGAGCAAATGACTAAGCCAGTGCACACATACAAATTATTATGTTGCCCATGTCATTTACCTCACCTGCTGATCTGGCGTGAGGTCTGTTCGTTCATAGCAAGCCAGACGGTGCCAGTCGCTCAACTGTACAATGTACAGCAGGAAAACCAATCAACACGCTCTGAGTTACAGTTTAGTGCTTCAATGGTCACGTGCTCCAGAGATGAATAATGCCAGCATAACAATCCAATCAAAATAGAAGCACTGAAGCCCTGGCCTTAGGACCTGTGACGCTAACCCTGAGATTGTTCTGCGCGTGCCTGCCCGCCACAAGAGGCCTTTGAGTGCGAGTGTCGATACCTCGGTTTGTCTGGAGTCGTGCTCTTGTCCGCTTTTGTATATGTTGGTGCTCTTTTTTTGCCAGCACAACAATGTTATTAACTGATATTCAAACTGTCACTGCTCAGCTGCCTGCTGGTACTTTAACAGTGTATTGAAGTTTGTTCAGGTAGCACGACGTGGCTACTGCATAGCAACTCTCACATTCTGCCGGTCTGGGCAGCACAAACAAGGCTCTGTAGCTGGCCCATGCTACAACATCAAAGCCATCCCGATGCCAAACAAGTCATGATGTGACAGCACTCACTCACCACCCTATGGTCTACTAGTGGCTGTGGCGATAGCTCGGGTATTACGGGAAGAGTGAACAACCGGTCGATCTGACGCAGACACTCACATGCCTGCATGGCAAAAGCATGGGCCAGTTCGCATCTGTGCCTTTTGATCCATGGGTGTGACAGTGGGCTTGTGCACCTAAGTCATGGGCCAAATAATAATCAATATCAATTATCAATAGTGTGACATAGATGGCCGCGGTATTGTGGGGTCGAGTTGATGTGGAGCCGTAGGGCCCGCAGGACTCAAAGCAGGAGTGAAGCAAAAGCAGCATGAACATGGCAAGCATGTCGAGCCACACATGGATTGATTGATTGATTGATTGATTGATTGATTGATTGATTGATCGATCGTTGGTTGGTTGGTTGGTCGATCGGTTGGTCGGTCGGTCGGTGGTTGGTTGGTTGGTTGGTTGGTTGATTGCTTGGTTGGTTGGTTGGTTGATTGGTTGGTTGGTTGGTTGGTTGGTTGGTTGGTTGGTTGGTTGGTTGGTTGGTTGGTTGGTTGGTTGGTTGCTTGGTTGATTGCTTGGTTGGTTGGTTGGTTGGTTGGTTGGTTGGTTGGTTGGTTGGTTGGTTGGTTGGTTGGTTGCTTGCTTGCTTGCTTGATTTGTTACATCAAGGAAGCCGTCAAAGGACGGGATGTGGACCGCGTTGACCTACCCTGAGCAAGAAAGGAGAAGAAAGGCAGGAACAAAGGCAGAAATAGGCCCGAAGGCAGAAACGAACAAGGAAGAAAGGAATGCACATCACACAAAACAACAATCAATCAACACACAGTCGCCACACACATGGTAATGCCGTGGGGCATGCAGATGCCTGCGAGCATGTATTGTGCCCATGTACAAAGTGAGCTCAGTTTGCATGTGTAAGACTCAAGAAAAAGCAGCTATCACGTGGCATGCATGGACCTGATTACATATAAATGCGCTAACATGTTGCGATCAAGGAAGGCCTGTCAGCCATGCTCACACACTGGACGCATCTCATGGAACCACCAGGCTGACAGCACCTACACCATATCAGTAGAACAACCAGAGCATATATATATATATATGTTTTTACACCAGATAAGCCGTCCTGGCCCACCCTGGCCCACCCTGAGCAAGAACGCAAAACGAACGCAACAAACGAAGCAGGCAGGGCAGGCCACAACTGAAGGCGGAACAGGAATCAAAGCATCCCCCCAATCTTACCCACCTAACACCCTTACCTTTGGCCACTCGGTTCCATGATGCCCCACCATGTTGCCATTCGTAAGGTTGGATCGGCATGCACCTAGGTTGGCCTCCTGGCATGTGGGGCCTGTCCAGCCAGGAGGGCAGTCACACTTGCCCGTTTCCTTGTTGCAGTTACCTGCAGGACACGTGACTCACACATAAACAAAAGTCACATCCATTTCCACGGAAACAATTGGGCTAGCCCAGGCAGATCCAAGGTTTCCATGCAACCAAGTGACATGCATAGCCAATGATGCACAGGAGAGAAGCCCATGGAATAAGGGGTCAAACAGCACAAGGTGCAGAGAACCTGGCCGGGCGTGTTTGTAGTACAGACAGCAGTGAACGCATAAAGCTCAGCACAGATGAATAGTGAATTCTGCAAAAAGAAGCAGACTCCACTACTACATGCCCGGGATAGGATGAGCACCGCCCGGATCTATTGCCCATTCACGCATATCTTGCTGGTCAGTGCCCCACGAGTGGTACTAGTGGCTGACATGTGGCATTACACACCTCTGTCTGTGCACCCAGGTTCACACTCCTTGTCCACTCTGATCCATGCCAAGGCAGCTGGGAGGGCTAAAAGCACAACCAAAAGCCGCATCGTGTATACCAGGTGGCCAGGCCTTGGCGTCAGTTGTCTGAAGGTTCAGGTCAGACAGGTGTAGTTATGAAGCGGTGAGCAGAGAATGAGCTGTGAAGAGTCTCCAGAAATGGCAGGTGGCCTGCCAATGAACCACAATTCAGGGCTGTCAAGTGCGCCTGAAGCTATCTAGTGGAAGGCAGATGGGGTGGGGTGGTGCTGTAACGCATCAGGCCGGCTGACACCAACAAAATTTAAAATAGAAACGCTTGCCGGGACAAGTACAAGCAGTTTGGAGACCCAATCTGCTCTGTCGCAGCCCAGTGGGTACTGGACGCCTTGTACCGAGGGGACTTTAACCCCACGTACCCGTTCAAAGGCCCACGATATGACAAACCTCTTGCGCAGCGGGGCTGCGAAAACGAAAGCAAGACCCGATTTCCTCGGGGTCGCACGCAACGCATCGTTCAACTCCACTCGCCGAGGATAGTATTGATTGCCTTGAAACTGCACTGATCCCGTACTCATCGCAAAGTGGCACGTGGAGCTGTCATCACAGTTCACTGCGTGATCCAATCAAATTGGCACAACACAGACACCAAGACGGAAGGCATGGGGCACAAGACATTTGAGTTCATGATGAGCTGAGGTCATGGGAATGGAGGTGGACCCGTTACTGTGTCTGGTGCCTCTGTGTATCAGACGGTGGCAACATTGAGGGTCCTTCTCGGACTTTTGTGATGAAGTCAACCCAAGCACAAACAATACCTACTGTGAGGGGCTGGCAACGGGTGGTCAACCACCCAACCAAGTTCGGGGCTCGAAACCACCTGCCTGGGGCGAATCCTACCAACTCCAGATACGTCGTTCTGGCCTGTGGTTGTGGGTGTGACTGACTGAATGGTTCTCCTCTCTCTCTCTCTCTCTCTCTCTCTCTCTGTCTCTCTCTCTTTCGCTCAGTCTTTCTACAGCAGCTACACATGTTGTTGTTGTCTCGTGGTCATGTCCAAACAGATGTTACTATGTTGTATTCAGGTCCAGCCCTCCTCCTGCCCACTTTGAGTTGGCAGCCCCCTTACAGTGTGTCAGGCGGCGCCTTGCTGGTGCCTCTCAACGGCAGCAGTGGCTCCGCACCGGTGGGGTTCTGCCAGAGCAGCCAACCGCTGTGGAGCGCATACAGGGACCCGTCGTTCGGTGAGAGGGCAACTGTCAGATGAGCATGCGCATTAAGAGCGAAGCGACATCAGTAAAGGAAGCATGTGCTTTGTCTGGTAAAAGTCAGGTAATCGTAGTACTATGCACGCTCCAACATGATTGATTGATTGATTGATTGATTGATTACATCAGGGACCTGCCCTGCAGAAAGCAGGCAAGAGGCAAGTCATGGGGCTGGTACATACCAATAGTCCTTTGATGCAACGCCTCTGGTGTGCAAGGATAGATTACTATCAGGTTGTTGCGCATATGCTTCACACCTTGAATAACTCGTACTCGTTTCAGGCTTAGGAGTGATCTTACAAGCGGCTTAGCCTCTTTCGTGTGACATGCATGGCCGCAGGTCATGGGCTGCTTACTCTGGAGTCTGACAGCACTGCCACACTGAAATGGTTCCGGAATTAGGACGGGGTGTCCACAGCAACTGACTCTGTGCGCCTGGAGAGGCAGCAGGGCTGCAGCATGAGCGAGCGAGACAGGCGATTGAGCAAGCTGAGGAAGAAAGCACGACGGAGCCGCAAGATGCAGCTGTGAAGTGTCGATAGAGATGCGCTTGCTGCCTGCTCCCTAGAAACTCACATGCTTCTGCATGCTTTTGGAGTTGGAGTGAACAGTCAGACAAGTGTCAATTGTTGCAACATGTTATGGTACTAGGAATTTGCCACACGCAACGCATCAGAGTAGCTATTGGGCTGCAAGTGGACACCGAAAGGCGATCTAGACCCAGATATCTGTGCTGTTGGAGATTGCCTGGCTTGGCAAGGAATGAGGGACGCGTGTGAGTAGAGAAGGCTTACAGCAGTGCAGCTGTGCGTGAAGGTCTTGATGCCCTAGTTTGCAACAGCACGCTCGCCAGGATCCATGCTATTAAGTTTGCTCTGTCACAAGGTACCAGGTGCTGATCGGATTTCTAGACCAGCTTCTCATCGTCAAAGGATGAGAAGCTGCCAGAACCCACAAGCCAAAAGTCATCTGAAGACAGCCGGGTGCGCAGAAGTAACTCACTCACTGGGCTCTGGCTCTTGACGATGAGCCGTATGGCAATACGCCACACTTACTGTCTGCCCAGGCCTGTCACACCGCGTTTTCACAGACGGACCTGTCAGCTGCGTGTAACTCCGAATTCACAGCTTTTTGAAAATCCTGGATGGCTTTTTGAGCTTGGCGAGAACGAGAAGCTTTCTCGAGTGCTTCTAGTAGTTTTGTTACTGTTGCCAATGGGTGCCCTGAGATGCCCATTCATCAACCGTGGAGTGTTGATCATTCACTAAACATGTGACGTGTCGTACTGGCCATCATCGCTTCCTGCGCCTGAAGGCCGACGGCAGCAATCATTATCACCAGCAATCAATCAGACAGGACAGACAACAAGAAAGAGCACGAATCTCCTGTTTCCGGGCGATCCCAGACAATGGGTTGCCTGATTCTGATGCCCTGGCTTCTCACAGCTGCTGCATGCACAGCGAGCGCGCTACAGCATACGACTTTGACACAGGCGCGGAGCTTGGATCAACAAGGCAGCCTCCATGCTTCTCGCACGCCACGTCGAGGCCTTATAGCGGAAGTGCGTGCTGTCATTTTGTTGTTTACTTGCGATGCAGCATGCATGCGAATACATTCCAATCGCATGATGTCTTTCAGCGGCCGGGTTCCTAACCGCGCACTACATCGGTCAAACGATGGCGTTAGAAGTGAAACCGGGGGCAACAGATGGGCTTCAGCATGCATACCTCGACAATAGCAGACAAGCGAGCACGGACTTGCTCTTGTTGACATGCATATCCTACTAAAAATGGACGTACACACAAATGAGCACAGCTGGCTGGCACCCATGCCCCACGCACACAATCAAGGTGCACCCACCATGCAAACAACGTCAACAATACAAATCAACATGGAGCGCGGCCAAGCGAGCCCGACAACGCACGTGCCGCCATGGCGCGTTCTGAGGCGTTGATTGACCTACTTTGACCTCTCATTGTGATTCATCTCGCAGGTCGGTCAGGGACTATGGGAGCATGTGTCGGTACCCTGCAATGCAAGCGTCGTGGGTCCTGATCCGGCCTGCTCTGGCGAAGACGTGGACGTGGTGGCGGACTATGCATGGGGCTCGCCACAGGTATGTGCATGGATTGGCATTGAAGCGTGTGCATGCACATTCTACAGACGTGCAGCATGTGGTGGGACAGTCAGACAAATCATGAGGGCACTGCCGAAAGTTTCCTGTGACTGGCACAGCGATATGCAGCTGTGTAAGGTTGACGACCAAGCGTGCAAGCCAGTCCTGTCCAGCTTGCAGCCGATGACCAGTAGGTACCCTTTGGTAAACCAGTCGCAGTGTCATGAATTCAAACTGACACCATATTTACAGCGGCATGCCCTATTTCCAATCGTCACAGTATCCGACCAGCCTATGGGTGTTAAGTGCAAGGGGCATTGCACCCCTGGTGGATCTGTTAACCACCCTTATTGTGTCCATAGCACATGGCCATGTCCAAGTCATTGAGTTCACTTACCTTACTTTCTTGATAACTTGACTTTCTTCTCCATGCGCCTCGCAGATCCGCTACCCCACCAACGGCAGCGCATGGGGTGTGCACCTCACAGGGCCCGCAGCAAACGGACGGGACTACACAGTCACGTGGTGAGCAGGAAACGGACGGGAAGAGAAACGTAAGGGGACACGCTGTCGTTTGAGAAGGCACGCATGGGCAAACAAGCACATGACGGCATTGCTTGCTACCAGTAAACTGCGTTATGAAACAGCTAACAGGTCAAAAGCAGTTGGGTTACAAACCGTTCCACACAGGGTGCCTTGTCTGGCCTTGTTTCTTGCTGCTGCCTACAATACTGGGTAAAGACCACGCTACCACAACCTGGTGGCGGATTAGATCTCAACGCTCTCACACAGCCACATGGTGTACAGGGAGGGTTTAGGTCAACTGCCGTTTTCACAGCTCCCCTTGTTCAACATATATCGGTGAAGTGCCCCATAGGCGTGCAGCAGGCAGGCCAGGGCAGCCCTTTGAATCAGCATAACGTTCAAGTTGGCAGCAGTACTGTGGCTGTGCGGTGGACAGGCTGTGGTGCCTAATTAGCACTGTGCTTGCTTTTTGGTTTTACACTGAGGCACCTGCCCTGCTTGCATGTGCTGGCTGGGGGCACTTCATCTGCATGCGATGCAGTCCATGTGCATGGTTAAAACGGTCAGCACGTTTTTCTGCACGTGTTCAGGTACACACATGGTCCCACAGTGGGTCACCCCAACAGCAGCCCTGCCTTCGACCCATCCACTGCCAAGCAGAGGTGCCCTGCCACCACAGCCTTATGGCTGTCAAAGAGTGTGACGAAGCTATTCGATCACAGCAACCTGGTCATTGGACCCCAGCCTCACACTTATTCGCGCATCTACTCCAATCCAAATCTGGTTAATCATAGGTGAGACCAGGCAAGAAGGCTGGGAGTGCTTGCAAGGACTGCGTCTGTACTGTGAATCGGACGATTAATTGATCTGGGTTCATGAAGTAACACTTGCCCTGCTGTCTCAGCCCCTGTTTCTGTTGTTGCAGTTGTGTGCTGTTGCAGTTGTGTGAAAACTTCATTCAAACAGCAGCAAGAAGAGAGCGATAACAACACCGTCAAGATGGTCGTTTACTGCTGTTTCTTTCAGTTACGCCTCTCCCTGCATCCGCCACGTGGTGCTGTCCGGTCTGTCACCCAACACACACTACTGGTACGCCATTCCAGCGGACAACCACCATCCAAGCTCCCCACCCAGAGTCTTTGACTTCTGGACTCTGCCCACATGGTAAGGCATGCCATGGCCTCGTAGCGTCTGTTACTCACGGCTGCCATCACGCATGACCAACTGAGCGATCAATCAATAGTTATTTTCATTATCCAGAAGCCCACGCAGTACAAGCTATGTGCACCATCACCAAGCATCACTTGGTTTGCAGTTTGTCGCCTTCATTTGTCGCATGACTTGGCGTGCTCGTGTTCTGTTTGCTTTTCAGGGGCGTGCCCCAGTATCCCTTGTTGGTGGGAATGATCGGCGACCTTGGCCAAACATACAACTCCACCACCACGCGCGATCATATCCTAGCCACAGGACCAGACGTGCTGCTGCTGGCGGTGGGTGCACGGGGCTCTGTTATGACACATGTTGTGGTGTTAATGGCATTTGTCAGATTCGTACGATCCCACCAGTACAGGGACAACAGCTGCAGCACCGTGGGTTGAACCATGAAAAGCCATGTAATGATGATGATGATGAGGGACAACAGGAAGTTTCAAGGATAAGTTTCAAGGATAGGTTTCAACTGCAGCCCACCTCCTGTCGCTAGTGCTGTGCTGTTCAAAGCAAGGCTATCGTTTCCGGTTTATGATTGTTCAGGTGCCGGGCTTGGGGGCAACATGTCCATCTAATGCTATCCCTACTGGTTCAGTAAATAGATTTCGAGTATTTCCCGCCTTGACACATTGCACGCAGGTTACAAGTGTGCGTGGTTATATGCATGGTTAGGCAACAGCTGGAGAGATGCTCACAGGAAGGATCAGGATGCTATGTGCGCTTTGCACCATCTAGCCTACATGCCGATTTGGTCTCCCAGTCGCAAGCGTGAATTGTTACAAGCATGGATATCAAGTGTTAGTGGCGAGTGTTGTTGTTCCAGACATGCAGCAGACGCGCAGCCAGTTGTTGTGCTCTGCCTGCTGCAGGGTGACGTCAGTTATGCTGACAATTACGGGCCTCAGAATCCCAACCAACTCTGGTCGTCGGGTACCAACCAACAGTGAGCATGTGACGGAGTGAAGAGTGGAACATGGCTTCGGCAAGATTCGTCGAAACTTTGGCACACTACACAATGTTTCCTTGCTGCACGGTCCAGGTCTGGGTGCAATGTGCATACCGTAGACGGAGTATCTCATACCGTCATAATTATTTGCCCCGTTGCGAAATTGCGTCCAAATTGACGAAAACGTTTGACAAATCGCGCACGCGAAAGAAGAATGGAACGGAGTCTAGAAAATATTCACTACGCCGTACTTTGCAGAAACCAGATTAAATGTCATACCTCAATGTCATACCTCAGCCTGATCACATCTGACGATAGCTAGTTAGCACGCGCTATGCTCCGGCCATTGCCATTGTAAGCCGAGCCACTGGCTGTGAGTCATGGCTGCTATTGGCTGGAAGCACCCGTTCTAGGGCAACTTTGGTTTAAAGATCCCCACAGACAGACGATGAAAAGCAGAGCGGTGCATCACCGTTCGAGCCACCTGCTTGGTATTGCCATCCTCTCTTCGTGTTGCTTGTCTCTTTGCGTTGCTCAGTGTAGTGCATGATGAATGACATGACAAGCATGCGAGGCAATAGCTTATTTTCCGGACGAGATTGCACAAGCAGACTGGATTAGTTCGCCAATTGGCCACAAACATGGCAACCAAATTCGAGAGCAGACTGATTCAAGTAATTATGTGACTTCTAGACAAAAGGAGGTATCGAGCAGATAAGCAAAAAGCAATTGCTGTCAAAAGTAGGCAGATGCCGTACCCCCTGACCAGGGATGTTGATCCCTCCGCTCATGCTTTGGCATGATGAGTCCAATGCGCAGTGATAAGTGAAGCCGCGTGGAGATCCACTCAGATGGGAACGGTGGACTGTGTGTGTGTGTGTGTGTCATTCATCATCATTACATAGCTTCTCATGGTTCAACCCACGGTACCGCAGGACCAACCAGCTAGGCGCTCAACAGCAGCCAACAGCAGCCAACAGTGTCAGTGTGTGTGTGCGTGTGCGCGCGTGCGCGTGTGCGCGTGTGCTTACACCAGGAAAGCCGTTAGAGGACGCGGAACGGGATGGGCACCGCCCTGGCCTACCCTGAGCAAGAAAGCAAAACGAACGCAGGGAACAAAGCAGGCAAGGCAGGCCAACCTGCCTTGCTCCTCAATAGTGTCATCGCCTTCAAATTCAGTGCGCAGCTGTGACTCAGCACCCTCACTCACCGTGCGAACATAGGCTACATGCCCCTGGGCATTTGATGACGGTCAGGCTGGGCACTGCACTTGTACACCTTCAACATCAACATTCTGGCGTGCGTGCACTCTTTACCGCAAGTATCTCACCTGCGCCTGCCATTGGTTGCATGCAGGCGGTGGGACGCCGCGTCAGTCCTCATGGAGCCCCTGTTCTCGCGCATTCCCGTCTGCCCCGCAGCGGGAAACCACGAACTAGGTGCGGGCTTGTACCCAAAGGGCTTGATGCCTTTTAGCCGCGTCGTCCTTGACTTGGACGCTACAGGGCTGCTCTAAACCCATAGCACTGAAAGCTATCTCTGGCATGATATTGCTGACAAAAAGAGTCGCTGAGTGGAAGAGCTGGTCAGTTGAAGTTCAAACAGACTTGGCTCCGTCAAAGGAATCATCAGAAGAAGTAAAAGGCCTTTGAAGCTGAGGGCTTGCTCTTAGGTTCTCAGTACTGCTACAGTGACTCACGGACAGTCACACGGGATGTGCAGCACAAAGCACGAAAGAGTACACGAGCAAAGATATTGCCATGCAACTGAAAACCGGTTCTGCTGGTCGTGCGGTCATGAGGAGATATTCACCAGTCACTGCAGTTCGTTTCCCCCTCGTGCAGAGACTTCCGGCATCAATGCAGTGCTCAACTACACCACCACCGGTGGCTTTGCCTTCCCCACAAACTACCCGTTTCAGAGCTACGCAGCGCGATGGCCAGTGCCGGTAAGCACCCAGGGACTTTAGGAACACAAACTGGCTGTTTTGGCTTCCGTGACAGCACCCATGGCTTGGGGCTCAGCACAGCATTATCAGTATCAGCCATTCCTCACGCAGTGCTTGCATCTTACATCCCTCACATCAGAGCCAAGCACAAGTCATTTCAGCAAAGCAGCACCCAACTAACACAGCTACAAATGCGTTTGTGTGGTCCACTTGCTTTTTTCTGTCAAGTTTGGTTGTGATCGGATGAGCTCGCCTGCTTCTTCACCATTTTTGGGGCGTTACCCAGAGCATGTTTATGGCAGTTGTGGCTTGGTGTTGTGGATCATATTTGCAATGTGTCAAGTGTGTCTGGCCAAGTATGTGAGTAGCGATCAATGCCTCTGGACGTCTTCGTGTGTACGTTGCAGGGTGTGACCCGGAACTTTGGCAACATCGACCAGAACCTGTACTATTCAACTGTCATTGGAGGTGTGATAAAACTGATAGTGCTGAACAAGTGAGTGAGATCATTGGATTGCCAGGTGCTCTAGTAGGCCAAAAAAGCAGGGAGGGATTTCTAGTGAAACAACCACTGGCGCAGCAATTGATGTCAGTCCCAGTTCAGTTGCTGGATTGGCATCACATTGCCGCATTGCCTTTCAGTCTGGTGAATTGAGTTTACGCCCAACCGGTTCCGTGGCCAGTGTGCTGCTTAGAGTGTGTTTGCTCATGCTCAGTAGCCGTGATTTGCCTTTATGCCTACCTTGCTTCACGACCATGTGTTGCTCAGTGGCTTCGCTGATTAGCTATGCCTGTTGCCTGCTGCTGCATGTACTATCTATTGACATCTGCAGCTACGTTCCCTTTGAGCCAGGTGCGCCGCCCTAGTGTTGTGGTTGCCCGACTTGTTGTAGACACCAGGAAGCTGTCACAAGAGATCAGACGATCAGGGCACCGCCCTGGCCTACCCTGAGCAAGAAGGAAAGATGAGGTTGCATGTATGCACGTGTCGTGTGGTATCGCCTGTTCTGGGCCAAATGCCGCTGTCAGCAGTCAATATAACCCCATGTGCATGTGCGCACACAAGCGTCCACGTCTGTGCTTTCCAGCTGGCCAGGATACTCCACACCCTTTAAGCACCAGTATCTGTTGTTTGGTAGAGTGGCTTCTCACTTGCGGTGTCCAGCCAGTAATCCAAACTAGCTACTTCTTTGTCTGCGGGTGAATTGGAACTGATGCCCAACCACCTGCTGCTTCTTTTCCTCCATACATACAGGCACACCCCAGCACCAGTGGGCCGTGCACGAGTTTTCCGCCGCAGACCGCACCGCCACACCCTGGCTCATCGTCATGTGAGGCACGGGCTACCCCCCATGGGTGGTTTACCAGCACGTTGTGTCACATCGCCATTAACACCACTGCATGTTCGGTCCAGCCCTTATGTGTCCATGTGATCTGATGTCATCATCATTACATAGCTTCTCATGGTTCAACCCACGGTACCGCAGGACCAACCAGCTAGGCGCTCAGC
>QAXH01000436.1:0-10445 GCA_004335635.1 Chloromonas sp. AAM2 | reverse complement strand
ATGTGTGGGCGAGCACGTGATGTGTGGGCGAGCACGTGATGTGTAGGTGAGCACGGGATGTGTGGGCGAGCACGTGTTTCCTAGGTTGATACTGAGATAGCAAGCAAGAGACGAGGCCAACACGCCAATCAAGTCAATACAGACGGACTACGGCTGGCTGGCGGGCGAGAGGAGCACATGCACCGAGCGCGAATGCTAGCAAGCCATGCAAGGCACAAGAGTGTGCGTCATCTGAGCCTGCCCTGAGCAACAGATGGAAACGTGTATGCAAGATGCAAACCGGTGGGAAACTGTTTGGCTGCACGTTACATGCAGTTGTCCTCTTGCAAACACAGAGGTTTGTGAAATGCTCACTCCTCTCACCGAATGAGAAGAGTGATGTGAGTGAGGGTTGTGAGTGTTGTGGCTGGCTGATGGTCATCAGGATGTCCAGGCTGCTGCTTCCGGTCCAAGCAACGCTACCCTGCACAGCAATTAAGCCATGCCTCAACAACAATCACACATCTCTCTGCGTTGTTAACAAGCATTGCTTTGAGTATTGTTTGCACTTGAGCCCAGGGCTGTTGACGTCATCCACTGTCCAAAAGCAACAACAAAGCACTGCATGGGCAAAGCGGGCCAGAAACAGCCCAGAGCTGGCTGAGAAAGAAAGGGGGGGTAGAGCAGCTCAGCAGACTGAAGTACCTGCGATTGTATCGTTTGGTTTGGCGTGCCCTACCATGCAAGCGAACAGAGTGCTCATGCCCAGCGGTGTAAGGTAACCACTGTTTGTTCAGTTGAACAAAGTACCTCTATAAGCATCTATTAGTTTGACCTGCTGCCCCACCTGCATGGTGATGTCCTGGTGTACGGAGATGGGGTGGGCCATGGCGATTTGCGTACATATGCAACCAGAAGAAGAACGAGCGATGTGTGATTGCGGCTGCAGCTGCTGTTGTGTGTGTGCTACATGGCCTTCAGTCCTGGGAAGACTGCTCAGCAAGGGCAAGGGCGGAAGGAAAACAGCTGCAGCTGCTGTTGTGAGCATGTCAGTGCAGCCTACAACAGCCAGTGCACCATTGCTCATGGCTGCCTTGCCGCACACAAGGTGTGAGAGAAGATCGCTTTGATGTTGGCACACCAAGAGTTGAGAGAGGCAGTCTGTAGCCCAGGTGGCTGCTCGTGCACACGTGGTAGCCTTAGCAGTGATTTTGCAGGTGTGTTAGCCTTATCCTTCCACGAGGCTGCATGCTGACAGGAGCAACCCTGAGTTTCGAAAAAACGTCCAGGGACAAAGAGAAAAGGACACAGTTGTACAAGCAGATGCGAAAGCCCTTCCCTGATTATATACCTGTGGTATTATACAGTATTATATACCTGTGGTAGCATCGGTGGTTGGTCATGCAGATGTATCAACCTTAGCCTTCCAGTGCTCCCTCACCTCATCCACCGAAGCCGTGACCAGCAGGGGCGGTGGCTGGCCCGGAGTGAAGCAGTGCTCAAACGCTATGGAACCTGGGCAAGGTGTGGGGCAGCATCAGGATTACAGACAACTTCTGCTGGTAAACTGTTTCCTCATGCGTGTGTCAGGAAGTGCGCAGAACAAGCGAATTTCTGCTAATCTTTGTAACGACAAGCAGCGGGACAAGAGCAATGGGACAAGCAGCACATCATGTGACCCGATTGCAAGCCCAGCAGCAGCCTGAACAAGCTCAACTCCGCACGTACCAGCCACCTTGCCAGATACCTTGACATGATTCGCCTTGACCAAGCCTACATCTGCTGCTCAGTGCCCACCCACCTGCCAATGAGTCCAAATCCTCCATCACCTGCCAAGCAAGTTAACAACGACATACACGGCACGTATCTTGTATGCAAGAGACAAAGTGAAGATAATATTTAGCACTGCGTCACGCCTAGCAGCAACTAAACGGTAAATGCAAACTCAACAGAAGAAAATCGGCACTGCAGTTTAGTGGTGACAGTTCGGAGCACTCTTCCCCTTCATTTGCTCATTGGATGGGTTGAAATCCCTCTTGACCACGTCCCAAAGAAGTGTGTGATTCGCTTGTACATCGAACTGCAGCTTTGTTATCTGAGCTGCCCTTGTAGCTCATTTGTCGCACCTTCCCCATGCGTATTTCATCCCAAGGATTACGGTAGAGCTCCCGCATAATCTTGTCTGTTGAAAAGGCGTAAACCACTGATTTGGAGGAGGTGGACCCTGAAAGGGTTTTGCCTGTTGAGCCACGCTGGAGCCTTTCCAGCCACAGAGCACTGGTAACGGGCGTGTAACCGCCCACTGGTGCCTCTCCTTGCTGTGACGGTTTGGGGTTGGCTGATGAAGATGCATCTGTGCTTGCATGGCGTTGGAAGAAGCCAGTCCAGCTGATGGGCCATGCATGATGTGAGCAGGCTTGACCAGTGCGTATAAGCTGCATGGATGCAGCCCGCATCTTGAAACCAAGTCTACCGATGGAGCAAAAACTGGACGGACTCAGCATGAAGCTGGCACCCCTTCACTTGAACGGCACACGTGCCCGCCGGGTCAAATGGCAGGGGTACGCAGGCGCGAATGCGGTTGCAGCGGGTGTTCAGAGTAGGATATGGGTTTCTGTCTCGTGATGGGCCACAGTAATGGCTGACGAGGCAGAGATGCCAAAGCACGCACAGCAGGGTCGCAGACCTGGACTTTGACTCGGGCCATGCGCTGCTCCCTGCTCCCGGAGCGCACAATCGCGGACCCAAGCCAAGCAGTTCACATTCGCAGCCGCAGCCCAAGGCAAATCCCATGAAGAAATTCATGCAGGGTAGACAGGCCGAGAGGCAAGCCAGTGCAGAGTCATCCTTGACAGCCCTTGCACCAGATTCTGATACCAGTGGGGCCCGTGAAAACAGGGATGACACTTGCTCTAGGCACAGCCCGTCAGGAAATGGTGACCAAACACCAACGCCCGTGCGGCAAATCCTAGGCAGCCGCAGACAGCACAATCCATCCGCAGCCAAGGCCATGCCAAGCAATTCCAACTCTGAGCAGCAGCTGCAGCCAGCTGCGTCCAGCACCAGCAGCTGCCATGCAACACCCAGCCACACACGGCAGCCACTTGCCACACCAGCAGCACCCCGCCCTCTGCCTGCGACTAGCAACTTGCCGCATTCAGCCCAGGCTTCAAGCAGCCTGGCCTTGGCTGGTCGGCCCAGTTCAGCCAGCAGGCCCGCACAGGTACCAGCACCAGTGGCTCCAGCACCAGTTGCACCAGCACCGACACTTCTGCCACCCAGGATGACCTGGAATGCATTCCAAGCATCGTGCAAGGCCCTGGCGTTGGGCAGACAAGGCATATCAAACGTGAGTAGGGTTGAGGCACGGTAAGGATGGGACATTGGTTTTCCGGTTGTCCGCCTGTCGGAAAATCAAATATTGTAACCAAGCTCTAGGAAGCCCACAAAGCTCACCATATCTGGAGCACGTCCTAATCACGCACAGCTTAGGATCTGGGCTGTGGTAGAGAGTAACGTAAGTGTGACGTTTTGCAGGAACCTTTCGAGTCATAAACCGTCTGTCAGAGACGTTTCAAACACCTTCCCAGCATGGGAGCAAAATTACGAAGTAGCTGCAACTCTGTCGTACGATGTGACATGACACAGTGTACTACAACGTTTCAGGAACACAAGTTGCTTGACTGACATGCAGGCATGGAATGTGTACAAAGAGGAGCACAGGAATGGTCGTTTGGTGGTGCCGTGGGCAGCGCCAGCACCTGCCGTGCCAACTGGCACTGGTTCCGCACCTGCCACCCATGCAGCTGGTGCTGGCCCAGCACCGGCTCGGAGCGGCAGCAGCAGCAGCAGCAGCAGCAGCGCCAGCCATGCCTTCTTAGCCAGTCAAGCCCCAGGCAGTAGAGCGAGCATGCCATCATCTGACAGTGCTCAGAGCAGTCAGAGCAACCGCATCAACAAGCACGTGGCTGCTGACAACAACAGCAGTTGGCACCATGACAGACGCATATCCGCTGATGACGACAGCAGGCAGAACCACCACCAAAAGCGCTTATCATCAGATAACCACAGCAAGTCGCGGTTACTGACACCGGCTTCCTCTCACGCCTGCCAGGAAACCGAGTCCAGAGCCAGTGCAGCACCTGCTAGTGCAGGACAGTGCAGCTCTGGCAACAGCTGCCAGATGACGATAAGTCCACAGGCGTCCAATGCGGCTGAGAACGGCTTTAGCACCGGCAAGGGCATGCCTGCCGCAGTTCGGGCCACGCCTTGTAATGGTGATGTACAGTTGTACGGCATGCTGCAAAGCAGTGGCAGCAGTGGCAACAGCAAGCCTGTGCAGGGCCCATCCAGGAGTGGGCAAAGTGGCAACAGCAGCTGCTCACATGCTGACGAACCTCATGTAGCTGGTTGTCTTGAGGGCCAGGGACCGGAGCGGAGCAGCGAACATGCCCCTCGCCCTGCTAAGCGGTACACAGAGGCGACTAGCGTTGTCCTGAACCCTCATGCATGCACATCCCAGCCGCAGCCGTCACAACCGCCGCAGCTGCCACAACCGCATACAGCAGCAGCTGGCACCGGACAGATTAGGAGCACACCTGGCAGCAATGGCACCAAGACCACCAACAACAACATCACCACCACCAACAACAACAACAACAACAACACCATCAACATTACCAACACCACCCTCGCTGGGCCCAGACAGCCCTTGGCAGCGGATGCATACACGGCCATGGTGAACGCAGCAGCCATGTCAGCAGCTGCCAGTGCAGCGGCGGCAGAGGCAGCAGCAGTGGCGTCGTATGCAGCGTGCAATGGTGGGTGGCCTTGGCACAATGCTTATGCAGTCAGCCTCTTGACGCTCAACGGGTTTGTGAACATGTCGTTTGCTTGCAGCAATTACTCATACTTTGTCTGGAGCAACAACATCATCGTCATCAACATCACACGGCTTTACGATTACTGCGGTTTGCAGCGTGTGGTGCTGCAGACAAAACAAGCTGCACGATCTCTAGATAAACCAGCAGCATAGTAGGCCAAGGTGCTACACACAACGCTTTATGATCACTGCGGTTTTACGGCTTTACGATCACTGCGGTTTTACATAGACCGCGACTGGATTGTTTTGCAGGTACAACTGGACGTCCCGTCGGCACCCCGATCATCCCACCCCCTTGGTCGCAACAGCCCACTCACTCTTCGTCCACCCCAACCCTGAGCACTGCCCCTCACCACCATCCCAACCCGCACACTGTTGAAACGGCTACAACCGCCAAGAAACGGTCCAGCAAGCTGGACAAGCTGCTTGGCATGTTTGGCCAGTCACGCAAGCCTGCTGGGCCTCTGATAGGACTCGGTGGTTCCAGTGGCTTGGCAAGAGTCCCTCAGCCCTGCCAGTCATCACCCCTGCCTCATGCCGCCCATGGCTCAGCCCATGCCCATGCCCCGGCACATGCCACCACCATAACACCTCCGACAGGCACATCTCCTGCGCAGCTCGGACCAGGCCCATCCAATCATCAGGGCCCTGCACCGCAGCTAGCTATGCTTGCAGTGACTGCAGCAGCAGCTGGTAGCCTAGCTATGGCCGACTTGCAGGCGGGCAAGCTAGCAGGGCCGTACAGCACGATGCCCTCCACAAGCGGACATGCAGCCCAGGCGCGACCGTCCCCGCAACAACAGCAACACCCGTCCCTGCACAATCACCCCACCATCACTGCTCCTGATGTGCGGGCGAATGGGTGTGGCAGTGTCCATGATGCTGCCTCAGCTCAAGCTGGGGTGACAGGCACGCCACAGCCGCAGAGACGTTCGAGGACAGGGGCCGGTCATTTGCTCCCAGCTGAGGCGTCCGACACATGGCAGACTGCATCGTCTGACGGGTCACCAGGTGCGCGGGGTCTGCGGAATCGATCGGCTGCATGCACAAGCTGTGCTTCTCAACCTGCCCATTGGTCAGGCAAGACGTGCACATGCAGTGTATCAAATCAGGACGCTGCATCAGGTATGCACAGACATCGCCATTTTCAACTGGCTCGTCGAACAGGTATTTGATCATCTGGTATACAAATCCGATAGCAATAATTATACTGTGCCTTCCAGGTGACCCGCTCCCCCTACCGTCTGCTGGTAGCCCTCTGCCTCCGCTGCTACCGACGGAAAGCCCACTGGTCATGCTTCGCCCGGCACCTCGCACGGCCACTGTGAAAGCACACGACCTGCCACCACCAACCGTTCAATCCCATACTACCGAAGCAGCACCAGCCACGTCGGAAGCCAAACCCGCTACCAGCACCCTGCGCTCCTCTCTGCGATCGCTCAAGCGGATGAAAGAAAAACTGACCGGTCGCTCCAAGAAACCGGTTGTGGTCACTATTGATCTGACTCAGTCTGTCGATGCAGACAATCGCGATGACAACGTCGTTGCCACTGCTATCAGCGATGGGGGCAACGGCAAGAACAGCAAGGGGCGCAAGAATGGCGTTCAAGAGAGCGGAGGCATTGACGAAACAAACGTCGTTAGTACTCATGGCGGTAAAGGCAAGGGGCGCATTGCGGATGATAGAGGAGCGGCTAACGCAAATGACCAGGATTTGGAAGCGGCCAAGTTTAGCTTGTCGGCGTCCCTCCGTCAGTCAGCTACCGATCTGTGGCGGAAGGTCAGCCACGGCAGCGCACGTGGCGATGCGCTGCATCCGGTGCTTGCGGCGTTTGACATAGATCAGAGGCGGGTCCTGCGCTCTCAGCTCAGGGAGCATGTGCCCCACGACCACGACAGGTACGTTTGCCAGTGTACTGTCCTGGCTGGCTTGCTGTCCAGGGTAGCAGGAGAGCAAAGAACGCAGACCTTGTTGTGAGTGCAAGGCTGAAAGTTTGTATGCTGTAGCACACAAAGGATGTGAATCTGGGCCCAGGGCCTTTCGCAAACCGTTCGCAGATGCTGCGTAGAAGCAAGCGCAGGATGGTATGGGAAGCGGACAATGCATGTTAGAAGGCATCTGTGCTGCAAGACAGAGCAGGGAGCACATGTGGTGCATCTGTGTGCTGCAGGCTGTTCAGCGGGTGGTGCGAGTGGGTCGACATCCGAGTGAACACGCGCGCAGTGCGCAACCTGGTGCCCCGCCTGCCCGGGCTGTACGAGTGGGCGGTGCGCATGCCGGGGGATGCAAAGGGGACGCCGATTGCCTTCTACCTGGGAAAAGCAGGTGATGCAGCCAATGACAGTCCACCGCTGGTGCACCACGAGCATGAAATTTATCAAACTGATTATAACGTAGTGATGAAGTAGCAGACAACCATCGTACGTGAGGGCCATGACTGCGGGGTAAGCAGGAAAACGGGCGACGTGTGGCATTGCCTGGCTTCACATCATGTCGTATGACCTGACACAACGCTCCCAACGTACACCGACACGCGATACCCATCCAAACCTTGCACACACTTGCTGAGTCAGGCAGCCTGCCTTGCTATACAACACTCTCTGCTGACTGTGCAGGGCGCCTAGAGAACAGCAAGGAGAACCTGAGGACACGCTTCAACAAGGTGGGAAACATTAGACAGGTGTCGGGTACACCTGGCTGTATCTGCTGACACCGTCACAGGGCAGGGAGCGGGATGTGCACAGCCCTAATACACTAGTCCGGGCATCTAGCTTCGCCACATCAACCAATGGCCATGTATTGCCCACTTTACGCAGTACCTGCCGGGTACCGGAGGTGGCACCTTTGGGCCCAAGGCGGAGAGGGACAAGTACGCTATATGGAAGGAATTCCAGCGCAGAGGCTTCACCCTGGCGTACAGGTAATGGTGCACAGCCCGCCGCAGTTTGAACATGCCTAGTGAACTTTTTATTGACCTCCAGGTTGACATTATTCCTTAACGCGTTTGTGAGTTGACCGGCACTGCTGCCTGTGCTACACTTTCGACGCTCTGCTTTTGACAGTTGAGGGTTACTAGATCAACATGTGCAGCGTGTAAAGCAGGCGTCATGAAGCACATGACATGGGCTGGCTGCACGCACACAGAGCGCATGCAGTGCAGTCAGTCGGCACTTGCCATTCAAGACGTGACATGGAGCGAGCATCATGTCATATGCAGCATGCACACACACACACACACACACACACAGTTGTCCAGTTCAATCGTGTCTGCTCTGCTGAATGGTGCAGGTGGCGTGTGTGTGAGGATGCCGAGCCTGAGCAATTGGAAACGGCTTTACTGAAAGCCTTAGACTATGCGGCCAATTACCAACAGAACAATGGTCGACGACACCTGGAGTTGCCAGGCGGTGTCGCTCTCTTGAGCTTCCGACCTGTTTGATACACTTCCACCTTGGGAACTTTGAACTTGCAGACCGTGAAAGCACAGAGGCCACGACCTTATTAGGCCTGCCATGACTTTTAGTGATTGCCCAGTAACGGAGCGCAGTGTTACGCACTTGTTACCAGCCCTTTCCTGTTTGATCAGCCACTGGTTGTCAGTTGTGATGTGGCGGCCCTTTGAGCAAGACAGCTTGTTCGGCCTTCAGTTTCTGCCTTCGGGCCTATTTCTGCCTTTGTTCCTGCCTTTGTTCTCCTTGCTTGCTCGGGGTAGGTCAGGGCGGTACGTATCCCGTCCCGTGTCGTTGCCGGCTTCCCTGATGTAACAAATCACCCAGCTTGCTGTTACGTCTTTCTAAAACACAGAAAGCAGAAGGTGCTGTCGGACACTGTGACTCATGGTGACGGCTGTGTGCTTGATCTTGCTACAGAGGGCGTATGACCTTCTTCTCGCAAAGCTGCTCAGCGAGGTGGCTGGCATCTCTCGAGGAGGGCAAGTCCAAGCTGGCATCTCTGCCCGCTGCTGGTGCGGTTTCAGCTGCCCCCGCCGCTGGTGGTGCAGCTGCTGCCGCCGCCCCCGCTGCTAAGAAGGAGGAGAAGGATTTTGCTTTGTGCCGCTGAATTCTGCTTGTTCCAGCTTTGAACGTACAAGCCACTCCCGGTGTACGTCGAGACACACACACAGGTTTTGCGATGGTCAACCGAACCATACCAGCCCCAAACACTCTGAGCTCTTGTACACAAGCCATGTACAGCTATACAAAGAGGGCTGCATGGTCAGAAAAGGTTCCTAATGACCCAGCAAGTTTCCCGGTCGCCAAACACCCAGAAACACGATGTACGCAGCACCGGCATGGACTAGTGGCAATTATGAACAGCGCAAGAGAGGTGCGTCGTTGGGAGGCTTGGCCAAGCCTTTCTACGAGCTTGCAGGCATGATAGCTCGAGTCATTTTGCTTTTGTCATCCAGAGTGGATCGTTTGAAATTCAACGCACACAAACCGAAGCCGTACACAAATCAGGAAGACAAATCAATTCCCATCAAGCAATCCTAGACAGCCATACTACGCTTGTCTCAAGCTGCATTACACACTTGCTTGAAAAAGATGAAACCGTACATGCTACTGCCTGTGCGTGAACCGGCATCGCTAACTCTCTTCTGCTCTACACGCTAGCGATCACACTACACGATGTCCAGACTTAGGGATGACCTGTATGCCAAGGTCAGTTGGTCCCGCCAACGACCCGAGGAGGAGTTCTTCCATGCAGAAGTGCTGACTATCCATCGGCCTGGGTCAGCATCTCCGACAAATGAGGCATCGGGATCGCCCCCGCATCGAAGAGCGCGTCAGCCTCTCAACATGGTGGACACGCGTGTCAGAATAGGAGCCCGGCCATACTCAGCTGTGTTCAGGTAAAGTTTGTACCACTGGCCATCATCTGCACGCAACACACGTCCTGCATGCAACACCCTACATGCAATGTGTGCATGCACTGTTCACACTGCATGCGCATCCGTTCATGACATCAGCAGCCAATCCAACAATCGCTCTGATGCACTGTAGCCTTGAGTTGCAGTCAGATTGAGCACGTATGCGCATCCAGCCCTGCACCTAACCGTTTCCATACACCCACCTTGCACTTGCATCATTCCCATGAGACGCATGCAGCACCTCTGACACTATCCCAGTCATGCACCCCATTGGCACACATCTGACACTCAGTTTTCTCGTTACGTGCTTCCTGTATCGTCGCCGTTGCTTACATGTCTTGGGAGGGCTGCTCAGCGGTGGCAGTAAAGGAAAGAAAACTGGCCTCCAATTGAACAGGCCTGCACAGCTGACGAGAGCATAACCAGACTCTGTGAGCTTGTCCTGTATGATTGCCCACATGCAGCACCACCCACAAGCCGCATGGCGTGATGGAGCACAAGTGTCCCAACCCCACAGCAGTGGAACACCAACTCCACCACACCACCGAAACACACCTACGCACCGCACCTACCTCATGGCTAGGCCTGGTCTTGGTCCCACCAAACACAACCACCACACGACCCGGCACCGCCCCGCCCGCGCCTAATTCCCCGTACACCCCTGTTAGCACGGTCCCGCCCGGCCTGCCACGACCCGGCTCCCCCGGTACCGA
>QAXH01000435.1:12481-23719 GCA_004335635.1 Chloromonas sp. AAM2 | reverse complement strand
CAACGATGTGTGCTGTGGTCAGAGCTACTGCATGGCAGCTGGATGTGCAACGTGCTTACAAGATGGTTCAATACATGAACACTGGGCCGATTCAGCTTTTGCGCTTTGTGCTTGTTCCAAAACCAAGCCTCTGTAACTCCTGCTTATGCCAAGCTCAATGTGTGATCCACATGTGCTTTGTTCAGATGTCAGCGACACACGCACGCGGCGGATGGAGATGCAACTGGACTCCACACGCTCGGCACTCAAGGTGTGACCCATGCATACCCAGCCCACCTCGCTCATGCAACATGGAATTGCTACTAGATTTGATGCACTGCACAGCAGTGACATCCACTCCTGCTAATCCAAGCAGCATGTCATCGTCCTTCCATTGCATAGCCATCTCTTGTGACATGCACGTTGGATTGCTTCCCAAGTAACATTGGATGAAGCGCCAGAGCTGATGGTGCTGATGGGATGCTTGCGTCCAATGCGTGTCGCTCTAGTCAGGCCTTATGTGACAGGGTCGTTCGGTTGTATGCATGGCGCTGCAGGAGTCTGACGACCTTCTGACGCGTAAGCGCCTCGACTATGACGGCTTGCGGGATCGTGCCGTGGCCCGGGAGCGCGCCCAGCTGCTGGAGATACGGCAGCTCAGAGGGCAGGTCGCAGAGCTGCAGGCAAAGCTAACCGACCAGACAGCAGAGGCTCAACACAAGGTGGGACCAGGCAGTAGTATATAATTGTGTAATCTTTGTACGAGTCAGGCAAGTTGTGGTTCATCAATCAAAGGTGGGACGATGCACGGACCAAGCAGTTGTGATTCATCGTGGTCGTAGATCCCGGCATGGTTGGCGACAGAACCATTCCCGCGCTGCTCCTCTACGTTTGATTTTACTCTACTGCGTGTTGTCAATCCGTGAAAAGAGGATAGCTGGGCTTCTGCCTTGCTCGCAGAGTGACGAGTCTGCCAGGAGATACGAGCAAGAAGTGGCTCGGCTGCACAAGGACGGCGAGTTGTTGCGGGGTCAGCTGGCACAGCTCAGCGGCAGCCTGTCAGGGATCATGGAGGCGCGATCGCAGAAAGCAGTGGTGGACGGACGTGCGCGGGACCATGCGAAGCAGGACGCGGAAAGACATGCGGCGCAGCAGGTGCGCTTGAGCCAGTACCTGCCGGTGTGCAGACAATGTCACTTCATCATGTTTGACGAGTAGTGTCAGCTGTACGTAATCAATGGCCTCTAACCCCAGACAACGCTCCAGCGAGGAGAGCACAGGGCCTGCCTTGACGTTCGTACACGGCACAACGTATCATGCGTTGTTGAGCTTTTCTGAGCTTGTTCGACTTGGTTATTTCTCGATCCATCCCCGCCTAACTCCAGCACGTTGTTGCGTATTGCCTCAGGTCGCCGCAATAGCTGCCGAGAAGGAGCGTCAGATAGACAACATCAAACAACAAAGCACTTACTTCCTCAAAATAAAGGCTGACGAGGCGGGACGACTATCAGCGGAGCTTGCGGCCCTAAAAACCCGGCATGCAGAGGAGACAGAAGCGCTGCAGTCAGAGTGCGACCATGTAGCAGCCTATGCAGAGAAAGTCACTGCTGTACTCAGGAATATGGAGGCAGGCATCTACGGAGCGGTGGAGCGAAGCGGTTTGCGAACGTTCTGCATACCACAGCGGGATCGCCCACCAGCATTGAACTCGGAGAGACTGGTGTATCTGAAGCGGGCTGGCGAACAGGCCAACAGGCTGCTGGAAGCAGCAGCGGCAGCAGCAGCAGGGCCACCACCGCTGTCTGCATGCAGCAGCATTGGCGCTGCACGAGCGGGTGTGATCGGAACTGCCAACCAAGCAGGCAGCAGGCAGTTATCACGTGATCAGTCGCTTGTGGCCCGCAGCACAAACAGCGGGGGCGAGGTTGCAGAACAAGAAGCAAGGGGCGGCGAGTCTGCAGTGGACTTGGGCCCGGAGCTGGAAGCCCTGAAGAGCCAATGGCAGTCGGACGTCCAGGGAGCCATCACTACTACCCAGGTAAGCATCGGTACACAATGACGAGCGTAGATCCTCTTGACATTTGCACATGTTTGGTCAGATTTGGTTAACGAGCTCGTCGTCCTTGACATATGCGCAGGTGGTGCCTGAAACTGCGGAATACATTCGCTCGCTGGAGTTGGCAGTGTCGCGATACCGCGCTGACTTGCAGCAAGAGAAGCGGCGACAAAACGACATGGTTGTGGCACTGCGCTCAGCACAGCGCGCGGTGGCTCGGCCTTCCTCTCCACTCAACACTGTCATGCAAAATGCAACCCTTTCCGAAGCTCAGAAGTGGGGTTACGGTCACACGGCTGCTCCATACGGTGGTAGCGGAGGGCTGCCTAGCCAGTGCAGGCCCACGACTGCATCTGGCCGACTCAATGGATTATCTGCTTCCACGAGCTCACCTACAAGCTATTTGGGCAAGCAGCAGCAATGGGCGCGGCCAAGCACAGCCACGGCGTTTCAAACGCTCACAGCAGGCTTCAAGGCGAACGGCCTGAGCTTTTGACCTGTATCGTGTTGAACGGACGACAGATGTGCACTTTTGAAAGACAAGGCTTGTGATACTTCCGTGCCCTTGTAGTTTGTACGTTTCGTACTGTGTTTTTGGACTGTTGAGGTGGGCAGGCACACGAGAGCTGGAAAGAGGCTGTGGGGCGTCTACGACTTTCAAGAGAGTGAAGCAGCTGGAGCACTTGGTGCTCACCTGTGTAACAGCGCAGTACATATGCAACGCACACTTTAGTGTACAATCATATTCGACCGGTCTCTGCTCGCCACAATGTTCTTGCTAATGCGAACTGTCAAGACCAAGTGCTGCATCACTACAGCTTTGGGTCAACAATCAAACAACAGACAATAAAACACCTCCATCAAAATCCAAGCTAGGTAGAACGCAAGCCAATTGTCCACCCCGAGTTCCAACCAAGTTTGCAACTACCTCAGCTACCAAGCTTCGTCCTCGGCACACTTTTGCCTGGCCAAAGTGTCACGCTTTGCCACATGGCGGCAACCAACCAACAAACGCCCAATTGCTAGCATTGTACGAAACAGTATAGTAACGCATTGTTGAAGCGCTGCGGCAAAGGGATAGCTTCAAGCCAATAACAACACAATCGCAAAATAGCACTGCCAAATTCTGAATCCGACAGCTTAACAATGTGTCATGCCTTTGACATGTCGCGCGTCAAAGGCCAAGAATGGGGACGTTGTGCTACCTTTGTCTTACCCAGCAGAGTTCACCGGGGGGAAACAACTTGTCCTATACAAAGGCTGTTGCAACACAAACACAACATAGCGGCGAGCCGCATGCACCTCAGTAAGCATGACGTGCTTAGACTCTTTGGCCTCTTATTTCTTGGACTTCCGCTCTACCCTCACAACCTCTGTCCGTTGCCTAGAAAAGGTGCGACGAAAGCCACCACCGGTGCTGCCCGTACTGCTGCTGCCACCAACACTGCCAGCCACACTTCCAGCTCGGCTTGTGCCGCGACCACCACTGCTGCTACCAGCACAAGCGCTGCCGGTGCTGCTGCTAGGGTTGGACTGCGCGCAAGTTGCACTCGCCCCGGTGCAGCTACTTGCTTGACAATCTGCCTTCTGCCCGTGGGGTGCTTTAACCTTGCCAACTGCCCTAGGCGGGGCTGACGCAGACGGGCCCGACAGAGGCGGGACTGACGCAGTGCATGCAGAAGAGGCAAAGGGACCTGCACACTTCTGGGCAGCTTCTGGTGCCAAATCGCTGAACGGTGACACCAAGAGCGTGTCTTGCGTCGCGGCTTGCTGGCCTGGGGGAGCGATGGATGCGGTGGTGTGGCAGAGTACAAGCGGCTCGAGCGGAAGGCGCAGCTGTCTAGATCCCGTGCTTGCTGATGGTGGCAGCTGCTGCTGTTGCTTCTCGGCGATGCCTTGCACTGGGGGCATGTGACTCTGCTCTGCGGCCACGAACGCTTCCTGAGCGTTTTGCCTATCGCCCTGATCAAGCGCTGCCCCGGTCCCACCTGATCGGCGGCCCAGCTGCTTTTCCGTCGGATCACCTGCGTCTCCCAGTTCCTGGACAGAATTGCGCAAGATGGCACTTTTCGCGTGCGCGGCTGGTAGTCGGCCTTTCCCAGGTTGAGCCGTTGCCGCTGGGCTTGCTGCGCTGCTGATGATTTCCTCCTTACGCCCAAGGGGTGCAGCGGCAACACGAGTGAGAGGGCCGGGGCCCGATGGAGTCAGCAAAGAGCTTGGAGTCATCTGCTTCTCTTTGCAGCTGCTGGTCAGTCGGTTGCTTGGTGTATCGGCTCGATCTTGCGCAAGTTCCTGTCGCAGCAACAGGAAGAATGGTGCTGCATCTCTATGGACCATCTGTGAGACCGCGCGCTATAAGTTGCTCTGCAGCAGATCAAGGCCATGCACTGCGCTCCACACTCCATCAGCCTGACCTGAGAGTCTGCGCATGGGTAGAATTTTGAAATGAAATGTAATGAGACAACCGATGGAAGACCCTGAGCGAAGTGCACAATGGCCGTAGTGCTGAAATCACAAAAACCAATTCTGTAGCTCAAGTCCTGGAACACAAATCACACAAATCCTCTACGCACGTTTCTCAAATCAGATCGCACGGCTACAAAAGAAAGTTGCGCCAGCATGGCAAGGTTTTCAAGTCGAAAAGCACCTCTTTGCCGCCTTCGCCCAGTCGCGCAGAGCATCCTCCCGCCAACTCACATGCTGGGGTCGGTCAACTGCTGCCAGTAACGCCTGAAACGGCGCTGATGGAGGCTCAACAGAAGCGGCAACGTCAACAGCAGCACCAGCAGCATGATCAGCGCCAGACTGTTCCTGGCCAACTTGGACGTCTGATGCCCTGGCAGGGCCTGCGGGGCAGACCTGTGAAACAAATGGACAGTGGAGATGGGCAAAGCAATCAGACGTCGCGCCCTTGACATTGTGCACACCAGGCTGATAAGCGTTTTTCTGAAACCAAACATAGTAGCCCAAGGCATCCAACGCATAGTCCACCTTGTTTGGTACAACATTGAGCTGTGACTGTTATTCAGTACACTCAGCAGTCTGAGCAAAGCAAGACCCAGCACTTGCCCGAATAGCGCTGCAACTCACTCACATTGGCTGGTGCAGGCTCATCGGCCACAGGCTGGGCCTTCTGAGTATGTGACATTGATCTGTTATCTGCTTGGCCAGCCGGGTATTGGACTGCATTTGCTGAAGTTTCCAAGGCCGCAGAGCGCTGCATATCAGTCCGCTCCAGAGCTTCTGATGCCGCTTGTGCACCCTCCGGAAGCACCTCTTGCAGCAGGCTGGTGAACAGAGCGCCTTGCCCCTCTGGCGCTGGGCTGATTTCAGAGAGGCTGCCAGGAACAGCGTCGCTGTCAGCAGGCCTGTGCCCGAGGTCAGTGCTGCTGCTGGCCGGTTCGGCTGGGCCGGAGCCGCCTGCTGGTGCGAGCGCTGCCGGAACCTCGCTGACCTGTGGTGGTTCAGAAGCTTGCAGTTGCTGCGGCATGACTGCACGTGTTTGCTCTGCTTGAACACCAGGTTCGTTTGTTGCAGCTTGTGGTGTTCCTGGGCCTGCAGCCGGCTCCATAGGAGTGACTGTGGCTCTGACAGCCGCCCCAGAAGCATCTGATTCAACTGGCATGAGACGCACTGATACCATGGCTGGCACATGCTCTGGTAAGCAGGTATCGCTTGAAGCACCCTGGGTATTGGACTCTGACTCAACTGGTGTGACTGTGGGTGCGCCATGCTGGCCGCTGGCAACCGTGTCCACTTCTTCTGTGTTCATTTCTTCGACAGGGGCCTGCAACGTGGCAGCTGCTGCACCTGGCTTTGGGGGCACAACTGTAAGCTCACCGCTGGCAAGCTCACTCTCACGATCCTGTTGTCGGACTTGATCATAAACCGCGCCCGTGTTGCTTCCCGGCCGTGCAAACACATCCCCCTCTTGCCCCTGCTGGCCAGCAGTATCAGCGGGTGAGGGCTGGTGTGGAGGGACGATGACCCAGGACGGGCTCTGGGGCGGTGTGGGTAGGGTGTCGGATAGGGCCACTCCCTCCCATGTGGGCTCTGGGCTGCAAGGCGGAGCGACCTCCTCTGCACCCTCATTCACTACTGTTGGTAGGCTGGGCGGCACAGCTTCTGCCTCTCCCTCTTGCACTCCACTTGCCTCAGCACCCTCTCTCACAGCTTCTGGCTCTGCAGCTTCGTCTGCCTTGCCCTCCCGTGCCCTTTCATCCACAGCTTCTGGTGGGCTGGGTTGCGCAGCTCTGTCTACCTCACCCTCCAGCACCATACCCAATTCCGCACCCTCCATCGCAACACCTGGTGGGCTGGTCTGTGCAGTTTCCTCTGTCTCACCCTCCTGCACTGCACCCTCATCCGCTGCTGCGTTTGCTGCCTTGGCATCACCCGCCTGCGTCATGCCTTCCTGTGATGGCAAAACCAGTTTGTCTGCCACATTTGAAACAGGCTTTGCTTCCGCCTGCGTGTCTCCCGATGCTGCAAACCCCTCTGGTGCTGCAATGGCCTCTGGTGTTGCAAACTGCTCTAGTGTTGCAACTCCCTCTGGTGCTGCAATCTGCTCCTGTGCTGCAAACGTGTCTGGTGCTGCGATCCCCGCTGGTGCGGCAACTTGCTCTAGTGTTGCAATGTCCTCTGGTGCTGCAATCTGCTCCTGTGCTGCAGGCTCCTCAAGTGCTGCAGCCCCCTCTGCATATGCCTTTGACGAATTCACGCCTTGGCTCTCTGGTTGCGCGGTCTCTTCAGCCTCACCCTCCTGCATGGCCTCAGAAGTCTCAAACAGGAGCGCCTCTTCGTCTGGTCCCTCCATCATTTCGATTGGGGCTTCGACGCCGTGACCCTGGACATCCGGAAACTCGTCCATCCCCTCCGCCACAGCTGTCACAGCTGTCTCAAAACCGTACGCCGTCTCCTCTGCTGGCGCTGCTGCTGGCGCGGCAGACAATGCAATTGCGGCCTCAGCAGAGTGGGCGGGGGTCGGTGGACCGGCAGTTACTTTGGGGCCGGAGGCAGGGGAGGGCGGAGGCGACCCCACGTATGGCGAACCTGGTGCAGCAAGCTGGCCCGACAGCAGTGGACCAATGGGCAGAGGAAAAGACGCCATTTCAGGGACAGGTGTTGCATGAACACCCGTCATATTGATTGGCGTGGATGATGAATGTCGCGCTGGCTCCACAATGCCCTCTTCTTGAACGGCCAAAACGGTTAGTTGTTCCTCTGCCGGCGTTGCTGCACCTTGGGCAGATGGGGCTGCCGCAGGCAACTCCGGCCACCAGGGGTTTGTCGATGCTCTTGCAACGGCTTCTGCTGGAGAGGCGGGCACGTCCGACACCTGCAAGCAAGCAGCCAACCACACAACGCTGGCTGTTGATGCGCTGCTATACATCAATCACGTGGTCCACGCTGACGCACTACGCATGTGGCTGGCAGGACTGCTGACCAACACTGTAAAGCTGAGCAACTGCCTCTGGCTCCGCTAATGCCAAGCTTCTTGATGCGATCGATGTTGACAACACAGTCTGCGCAAGGCTGCCTGCTGCTGGCAAGCCAGCCCATCTCCTTGGCTATGGCATGCAGATTACCATGAATTCAATGGGCAAGTACCCGCCCGCAACCACAGCCACGGCCTACACCCTCACACCTGGTTTTGCCCCAGGATATCCATTGGGAACGGCAGCAGTCCCTGTGTGCCCACGCTTGCCAGCACCTGAGCCGCCGCCCCGTCCGCCTCGTCCAGGAGACGCAGCACGTGGTGCTGAAGGCACAGCGCCTCGTCAGCGAGCCACCTGCGAACAAGGGCACGGCAACGACATGACAGGACATCTGTAAACAGAGCCAGCAAGTCCCGCTCCATCCTGCAAGTCAACGCCATGCTCTGCTTGTCCTTGACAGATGACGACCCTGAGACCATGTGGCAGGGCCTTACAACGTGCCAGCATGTCGCTCTGTGGTTTAAAAACGCCGTTGTCAGCAAGCATTTAAAGGCCGGTTAGCTGCCTGATTGGGGCAATCGAGGTTTCCAGGATGCCAAACTTGAGTCATTCAATCATGGGGATGACCTGATTTACTGGAACATTGCACATAAAAACAAGTCTGCGCGGTTGACGCTCAGGGTCGCCAGGTCGTGCTCACCTTAGGTGGCGGCGCAACTGTTGCTCCGTACCCTCAAAGCGTGAGATCATCCCTACATGCATGTGAACCACGAAAGCCACGTGAACATGCAAGCACAGTGCCTCACAATTCAAGACGTGACTGTGCAGTTCTGCAGGCTAGAACCACAGTGACCGACTACAGTGCTTTGCGTACACAAGGCGGCAGTACATGAACACATGTGCACCGCCCACTGCCACACACGACGCCTGGAAAATGACAACGTAACTATGCATTGTTAAAGCACAGTTGCAGTGTTGGCGAGCGCTATGTACACGTATGCAATGTTCATACCATGAGGTTGTGCCTCTCACCTGCTCTGGTCTCCTCCGCATGTGTTGGTGTGTGTCCGGGCTCATGCATCCTTGAGCGGCGCTGCGCCTCATGTGCGCGATTGTACGTGCGCCAGGACCTGCCTAGAGCATCGAGGTGCTCCTGAAAACAGCGCACAGAGCGGAGTCACGTCGCACAAAGCTGACCTTACCAAGCAGTATCGTATGGGCATGCAGGCATGCTGTGGCAAAGATGTGTGAAGGCCAACCATAGAAGTGTACCAAACGAATAGTAACAACCATGGAATAGTCATCCAAACACTCACCCATGCTGATTCGTAAGCAAGCAGCCATATAGTGATGGGCCGCAGTACGCACTTGTTCAGACATGTCATTGTGCATACGGCGGGGCCACCTGCAGACAGATGGCAACAGCACATGCATCAAGACCAAGGGAGAGACGTGATGGGCAATCATTGCATGGAATCAGGGTGCAGCCTGATCGCACAACCAGCATCATGGCATGTGCGTGCAGCATGGAACACAAAGCAATTGCACGGCAGCTTCGTGGCAGCCAAAGACATGCTTGACAAACGACTAGTGCAATACCTTGGTATGTTGCAGTTGTTGCGTACGGTAGCGTCTGTGGCGTGGCGTATGGAGGACCTGGCTCTGAAGTCTCTGTGCCAGGCTGCCCTTGTGACCCTTCACCAAGTGATGGCTTGGCCTCGGGCTCAGGTACATAGTGGGCAGGGCGACCTGCCAGATCCACAGATCACAGATCAGAGCAACATCCCACACAACCGTAATCAAGGTCAGAATGGGTGTTGGAAATACTTGGATCACTCGGAAGGGAGTGCGATCTGGCATCTGTTGCATGCAACAACATCACTCCACCTGGCGATTCAGCAGGGCTGCTTGGTCCTGGGGTGGCAGCTGATGAGCTGGATCGGAGAGCGGTGGCCGCAGAAGGACTGGCAATGGCGAGGGGCACAGCAGGCTCCAGGAGCATCTCAAAGGCTGGCACAGGGATGCTGTTGGCCACCAGCGCCTCGCCGGCAGCAAGCGCCTCTGTGGAGCGTGCACAGCACGCATGTGCGATTATGTGGCTTAGGTGCGACTGTGACGAGGGTTTGCCCAGGTGCAAGACCACTCACCATGCAGACCCTGCTTCAACGAGCGAACGCAGCTGTCGAACCGGTGCAGAACCAACGCGGCAGGCCGGAGCTCCTCCCAAGTCTGGCGATACGCCTCAACGCGCTGAATTGTAGGCACCTCCATCACAGCTGATTGCGTTCCTGACAAACGTCATAGTCAGCGAAGTGCCCGAGGAAAGCTCCGGGGTTTGCGGCTCACAGCGGGAGCGGGAAACGGGTTTAGGTCCTCTGCCGTTTCCTGCGTAGTTTTCCCGCTGCTTTTGCTGTAGCCATTGCTCCCGTTGCTCCTTTTCCCGTTGCTTTTGCTGCTGGTTTTGCTAAACCTAGTTTTAGGGAAAGAAATTAGCGCACGAACAGTTTTGTTCCCGATGACTAATTCAAGTGCAGTGATGATAGAGAGCCTAAACCCTAAGGTGAAATGTCCGAGGAATCGATGCACATCTCTGGTGCTGGGTGAGGCAGTAGTGTCAATTCCACGGATGGACGTACCAGCCCTCGCTCGCTTGCAGGCGCATGGCCAGACATGGGAGGAGCTCCGGACCGCTGCACTGGCGCTTTTTGACGCCAATGACTGCGTTCGCTCGTTAAAGAATAGTCTGCGTACTATGCTCTCATTGCTGGCTCTGAACCCCAGCAGCTCGTGCACGGCATGTGCCACTGCACGGACATGTGCCCCGCACCATGCGCAGGCGCTCATGCAGCGTCCCACGTGCTCGCAAGCACAAGCATCCCCATTCCAGCCTTTGAGATGCTACAAGATCACAATGTCCCACTTCCACTTGCCCGGTCGTCTGTGGCATCGGCGCTCGAGCCCACAACAACGTCGGGACCGCTGCCCCAGTGGGTTCCTACTGATCTCTTGACAAGGTTGTGCATGGTCAGTTTTGGATGTAGTACACGGCAACATGCGAATCCTGACTTGTCCATGCATGGAGCCCCAAGGGTTTCCCGAGGGTGTTTCGTCATAGGCTCTGTGTACACAACGTTGGTTTCACTGAACGAGCATGTTGTACTGTTATTGCAACACGTGCACAGCGGGTGTCAGACAGTTCGAAGAAGCTGAGCAGCACCGTGCCGTGACGTGCGTGCACACATCGGGTAGGCATTACCGTATCAGCGCATCGCATGAATCCGGTCGAAATGCAAAATTAGTCGAGCCCTGCCGGAGGCGGAGAATTTTTACAGCAAACGCGAAAATTAGTCGATTTTTTTTATCGTTTTGCCGCTAATTTCTACTTGAACGCAATATTAGTCGAATAGCCAAAATCTGGCATATTTGTTGCGCTTATCTGTTGCTGCACGCTCTGCTGCTGCTGCCTTTGCCACTGCCTGCTGCTCGGCTGTCAGCCGTACAGCAAAGCGGCGCATGTCCAGCTGCCTGTGCATGTCTGCATGCCTTCTGTCTTTGGGTGGTGCTTGGCCGTGTGCAGCAGCCAGCAGGGCTCTTGTCTGTTCCATTGCCCCGCCTGCCTGCTTGGCATACACCTTGGAGACCCTGGGCGTTTCATGCATGGCGCCAACATTCAAAACACTGCTGAAGCTGCCCAGAGCTACAGCCAGTGCACGAGCACGCAGAATCATGGTGATTACAGGCTTAGTCGAATAAGAGAGCCGCAGG
>QAXH01000435.1:0-12423 GCA_004335635.1 Chloromonas sp. AAM2 | reverse complement strand
GTTTTCGACCCGCACGCGAAAATTAGTCGAGGCTGCAAAATTGAAGGGAATTTCTTTCGACTTAATTCGGCGATGATACGGTATCTCCAATGACCAGTTATATGTACATCAGTGATGCAAATACCACAGCTACAAAGCTCAAGTGTCTCTAAGTACAGTAGTCGTTCTGGGCCTCAGTATGGGAGTCTCACGTACCAAACGATCGGTACAAACGGTCGGTGGCTCCGCCCCTGCAGAACCTGACAAGAATTCTTGTTTTTCAGGTGTCGATGAATGTCACTGACAGTTCCGTCATCTGTTCAATGCCGATGCAAACCTATGCAATGCCAACCGGGCCCCTCCCAGTCACGCACTGCTGCCTCGATCTGCTCTGGGCATCACTCGCCAAGTGCAATGACTGCCATGCTAAAGTCGCAAAACAGGGTCCAAACTCACCATACCAGAGTCTCAGTCTCGCAGTC
Source organism: Chloromonas sp. AAM2 (assembly GCA_004335635.1). Taxonomy (NCBI): domain Eukaryota; kingdom Viridiplantae; phylum Chlorophyta; class Chlorophyceae; order Chlamydomonadales; family Chlamydomonadaceae; genus Chloromonas; species Chloromonas sp. AAM2. The sequence continues at coordinate 11,962 of QAXH01000435.1, read as the reverse complement.
TCGCGAATTCTATTTCACAGATGTACGTACACTACCGTCAGCTGCATTGTCAAGCCTCACTCTGCAAGCAAGGTAATAGGATGGGAGTTTGAAGTCTTGAAAGTGGCAACGATGTGTGGTTTCTGCGCAAAATGCACAAGATATCTCAGTAAGTCGAATTATATCGGTCACAGTGACTGTTCTTGCCTGCAAGGCCACCGTGCACCGGTACGGTCATCTAAACTACGCTGGGGCAATGTCGACAACACATCTGCATAGGCATTCTCTAACCCTGGCCTGTGATGCAACCGTATGTCATACGGTATGACTGTCATAGTCGATGAGAGGGCCCACAAATACTTATCTAGGCTGCCCTAATTCCTGTAGCAAGACTCAGAGCCGCTCTCAAGACCCTGCCACCCTGTGATGATCAAATCTGACTGCTGCATAGAGCGGTCGGATGTGATCAGGACACAGGACATCGACGGACCCGAATCCTCAGAAGGTTGGCTGCAATGAATGATGGCATTGAACGCACATGAAGTCCATATGTTCATTTGTCTCTTCTCGCGTAATCTACGCCTCACAGGTCATGGCGACTCAGTTACATGTGAAAGAAGTCCACCCAAGAGAACCTGGGGTCACGCATAATAAATTACTTGATTTCGACCTATATATATCAAGGTAGTGCATTTTGCGCAGACAACCACATCCGTGCCTGGGAGATGGGTAGACGGGGCCCCCAGAACGCTGAGAATGGGATTAAACAGTCACAATACAGCCTTTCAAAAAATCGTTTGCCAGTTCTGGGACAAGTTCCTGGGAGTAACACTGGTGTTGTAAGTTCCCGTTGTGTGAAGCCAGTGTCAGCCTGGGGTCGCAATTTGCTGTGCGTGCGGTCGACCGCAGTGAGTGGCGCGCAGCTCGGCATGAGCGGCACCTCCGATGCAATGCGCGTCAGCTCGCCTTTTATTATGTACTTTCGCAGGTCCACCAGTCAAAGATATGAAGCGCAGCCGATCTCCGTTGCACCAGGTGGGTGCCTGCCCTTTGGCTGGCACTGGAACAACTTGTCTTGCCTGGTCTGGGTCAGAGCAGGCTTGTCAAGCAGCCAGCAGACACAGTCCCATGTTCATGGCAGATGGTGTCTGGCAGATTTCATTCGCTCATGCCGTCCTTGCTCGCCCCATGCCCCATGCCGTCCTTGCTCACCCAAGCGCAATACACCCTCATGCACACACTCGCACCCACTCACTCTGACAAATACTCACGTACACACTCTTTGTTACAATGCAGTGTCTTCGGCCAGGAGAGTGTGATTGTATGATACACTGTGATCAGTAGGTTTTAGTGTGGTTGTGCCCAGGGTCACATCAAATACCAGCCGCTTCAAGATCTACTCGCGAGCGACAGCCTCGCGCATCATGAAGACCATGTTCAGTACGAAACTCGCTCACAGAGGTTCCTGAGGCTTTTGCGCTGGTACACGGTGGAGGATTATGAAGGCATGGGAATCCAAGTTGTGGCCCTCCAGACGGCATTCTGATTCAGTAGCCGAGTTCCAGTCAGTCAGCCGAAGGAGAGTGTTTCGATATGCAGAAGTGATCATGCAAGTGTCTGGGTGTTTCCAGAGATGTTGCAGTTACCTCTAGACCGTCACCAGCTGTCAGCCGTTTGGCTGTGGGTCAAGGTCCGCCATTCATGACTTACTACTGCACACGGATCTTACCCCTTGCCGGCCGGTCAGGCTATGGGCCTGCACACAGACCTTGCCCCAGATTCAGCTTTGCGTTCCCACCACTCCCAAATGGCAACCCGCAGATGACCAAGAGATGCTGAGCAGCTCTGAGACAAAAAAGAAAACGGTCCCAAAACGGTCCCAAAACTGTCCCAGAACTGGCAAACTTCTTTTTTTGACCTGTACCCATGCAAGTCCCGTGCCTCATGCTGTATGAAGTGGTTGAAGGTTTAACGTATCAAACAACAACAACAAGAACAACATGAACGGGTGTCTGCGTTCGGGTGGCCCCACCCGCACTCGTTCATGCATGTGAGGACACTGCTTTCAGGCGGATGGTCATCTGGACATTCTTGTTGGCTGTTGACAGGCTGCGTATACCTGCAACCCAGCCTCTAATCTGCCCCCGCCCCGGACGTGTGCACACGTGTGCATCACGTGGATGCAAAACTGTTCCTGTTGTGACCACCGAAACAATAATCGCTGTGCAGGCCCCTCAGCATCCACTCCTGCTGCATCCACGAAAGCCACGTGAACATGCAAGCACGGTGCCTCACAATGCAAGACGTGACTGTGCAGCTCTGCAGGCTAGAACCACGGTGACCGACTACAGTGCCTGAAGGCGGCAGTACGTGAAGGCGCCCACTGTCGCACACGACGCCTGAAAAACGAGGGCGTAAGTATGCATTGATAAAGAGTCACAATTGCAGTGCTGGGTACGCGCATGCAATGTCCATACCATGAGGTTGTGCCTCACACCTGCTCTGGTCTCCTCCGCCCGTGTCCGGGCTCATGCATCCTCGAGCGGCGCAGCGCCTCGTGTGCGCGATTGTACATGCGCCAGGACCTGCCTCGTCAGCGCACAGCAAAGAGCGGAAAGCCTCGTCAGACAATCCCAGACTTGGCCGGAAAGGTCCGTGTTCTGCAAGAACAGCACCTGCTGTGTTTTGCAAGAATAACGTCCCATGAGGCATGCTGTGGCACAGATGAGTGATGTGCTAACCGTGGTAGAGTACCAGAAGAGTGTCAACCACACACTCACCTGTGCTGGCTGGTAAGCGAGCAGCCATATGGTGATGGACCGCAGTACGCACTTGTTCAGGCATGATGTCACAACCAGCATCAAGGAAACACGGTGCGGCCTGATCTCATGTGCTTGTGCATGTGCATGTGCTTGCAGCATGGAACGACAGTGTGTTGGCAACTGAACAAGGCAACCTCGTGCAACCAGCAATGAGCTCTTGAAGCAAACCAAAGACATGCTGGTCAATTTACTCATGCAACATGTATTGTTGATATGGTGCAGTCGTTGTGTACGATAGCGTCTGTGGCGTGGGTATGTGCTGATCAGAGCATGCGACATGTACACGATGGGAAGCGAACGCAGCTGTCGGACCGGTACAGAACCAGCGCAGCGGGCCGCAGCTCGTCCCATGTCTGACTATCGGCTGAATGGTAGGCACCTCAATCATATCTGCCCGCGTCAGCGAATCCTGACAAACGTCATAGTCAGCGAAGTGCCAGTCATGTACCGACGTAGGAAAGCTGGGAGTTTGCGAGGACGGTTTTGCTTTCAATGACTAATCAAAGCGATGATAGGCCGTGCCGCAAGGTGAAATGTCCGAGGAAGCCATGTACATCTCTGATGTTGGGCGAAGCACTGGCAAGCCCAAGGATGAACGTGCCGGCCGCCGTCCGCTTGAAGGCGTATCGCCAGACATGGGAGGAGCTGCGGCCCGCTGCGCTGGCGCTTTATGACGCCGATGGTTGCGCTCGCGCTTTGCAGCATAGTCTGCGTGGTATGCGCTCATTGCTGGCTCTGAACCCCAGCAGCTTGTGCCCGGCGTGTGCCACTTCACGGATATGTCCCCCGCACCATGCGCAGGCGCTCATGCAGCGTCCCACGCGCTCGCAAGCACAAGCATCCCCATTCCAGCCTTTGAGATGCTACTAGAGCCGGATGTTCCACTTCCACCCGCCCGCTCCTCTGCGGCATCGGCGCTCGAGCCCACAGCACCACCGGGTCCCTGGAGTGCCGCTGCACCTACCAGTGGGTTCCTACTGATCTCTGACATGTTGTGCATGGTCAGTTGCGGATGTAGTACACGCCAATATGCAAATCTTGATTTGCGTATGCAGGTGCACAAGTCCAACATGCTATGGAGCCCCAAGGGTTTCCTGCTCGGGAAACGCGATTTGCATCAAGCCGCCAAGGTTTGTACTGCATGACAAGCCACATGCCCCTCTTGGTCCTTCCAGCTGTGCGAATGGTCAGCCAGTGACGAGGCATGCTGCAATGCGTCTCATGTGCAGAGGATTCTCCAGCGTTCATGGCAAAGTATCTGGACAGCGCTGTACTGCGGCCCATTACGATATGGCTGTTGGCTTACGAGTCAGCCAGGGTGAGTGCTGTCCACATGGTGCATGCACGTCAAAATGCGGGATAGGTCACGCAGGGGTAGTCAGGGGTAGTAATCAGGGTAGTTGTCAGGGGTAGTCATGCAGGGGCACGCTGCACTGGATGCACGCTGATGGTTTGCCATTTGTGGGCCCGGTTTGTGGGCACGGTTCTGCTGACGCATACATCTACCCACGCTTATCCATGCACTGGTACTTCACATGGTATGGCTTCAGGAGCAGCTGGAGGCTTTGAGCCATCAACGCCATGACTATGAGTACGTACAAGAGGCGCAGCGCACCTTGAGGTCGCGCGAACCCGGACATGCACCCACGCCTGCAGAGCACAGTAGGGCAGGTGAGAGGGTTTGCCGCCGTGCAGTGAATGGCGTTCCAGCTGCGCAGTCGAGGGATGCATGTAAAGGGATGCATGAGAAGAAAGGGATGCGCTTTGCCTACATGACATTGCTTTCACTTCACTTTTGTGTCACATGCGCAGCGGTTATCAGACAGTTTGAAGAAGCTGAGCAGAGAGTGCGTGCCCACATCAGGTAGGCATTATCTCCAGTGACCAGTTCAATCCACATGCAGTATCGCCTGCTGCACAGTCGACCATCTCTCTGCAAGCAAGGCAACCAGGTGGAGATCTTACGTCTTGGCAGTCCGCAGTAACTGGTTACTCTAGCGACCGTCAGAATCACCGTTTATATATCCAATCCAAGCTTTGACCGGGAAGATGCAGAGAAGATGCTGGCTCTCGCAACATCCTGCCGTGTTGTTGCTCTTTGCTCTGCAGGTGGCTCGCTGACGAGGCGCTGTGCCTCCAGCACCACGTGCTGCGCCTCCTCGACGAGGCGGACGGGGCGGCGGCTCAGGTGCTGGCAAGCGTGGGCACGCAGGGACTGCTGCCGTTCCCAGTGAGCATCTTTGGACTAACCATGGCGGTGCAGCCACAGGTGTGGGTGGCTGGATGACTGTTTTAACTGCGGTGGCTTTTAACAGGTTTGGAGCCATTCACTCTTATTCCCGTTCCGTACCTGTTGGCAATGTACCAGGCTTGTACAGAATCAAAAAGGGTTGCCATGCCTGGGACCCGCCATTGGAGGCGTTGCAGCACCGGGAACGTGCTTTGGCATGTTTCACTGTTCGTATACAGTGTGGAATTCCGAGGGCAAACTAGTGCATCTTGTTGAACAACCAGAACAACTCAGCAGCATCATGTGACACTTGATGCTTTCAGGTGACGCAACCAAGAATTCCTGAGCATGTTGTCGACACGTCTTCCGAACCTCTCCTCTCCAGGCACGAAGCTGGTCTTTCGACAATGGCTGTAGCGAGGTTATCAAAAACAGGTGTGGTCACCAAACTCATCACTGCCGCGCCTTCAGATCCGCGATGGTCCGAAGCGATGAACAGCACGGGCAGGACAGGACAGCCTGCCCAACCACCACAGCAGAGCGAGATAACCGCAGCATCAATATCCCAATCTCCGTCAGATCCGATAGCTTTGGTCGGCAGTCATCAGCCAACGGTTTTGAAGGAATCACCACCTCTGCCGCCACGCACGCAGCTCGTGCGTACGTTTGGGGGATCACGCTCACCACGTGTCGGCTCGCCTCCCCCGTCACTTGCATCAGTGTCTCGCCGCAGTTCCGAGACAGAGCCCATGCCGTTCGGCGCACAGATGCTGCTGGCGCCACCTGCCACGGTGTTTCTTGGTCTCGGGGCACGAGATGTCACCCACTCTACAACGCCGAATTCCTGGCACACTGGTCAGCAGCGAGCTTCTGTAACGCCAGACGCGTCGACCAATTACGCGACAGCGTCTGGCAGCGCCAGTGTTGAACGCCCTCATGAAACCCACCTGGGCGCAACGCCACCTGACGAGGGCATCGCGTCATGGGTAACCGTACACCCGCATCAGCTATCCGCACGCTTACCACGGCATGCAGGCACAAAAGACAGGCTTCAGGCAGCGCAAGACAGCCGGCCTGGGCAACCTGCTCCCGTACTGGGCTCACTGTTCACCGGCTTGCTGCACGCTGTGCAGCCAGAGGCAGCAAGCGACTCGCCGGCAGCGGGCACCTTGCCGCAGCAGATGAGTGGTATGAGTCCTGCGACCTTGCAGGCATGGGAGCAATTCGACCAGCATCAAGCCCAAGTGGCAGCAGATCAGAGCCACGCAAAAGCGGTTGCAGTTGAGCCAGCCTCGGCCTGCACACCAACTGATGATGCAACTCCCATCACCAGGCCAAAGGTGCGCGTGACAACTGTCACACCGCTGCTTTGAAGTTGCATGGTTTTGGCTACGCTCACTTGATTCAGTGTCCTACCAGTAACGAGCTCATTTGCATGCGTACGAGCGTCATGTGCTTGAGAATCCATGGCGAGGCACACTTGGAGGTGCTGCACAGCTTCTCTACGCTAAAGCCATCCAGTACATTGCTGGTTGAAGTCAACATTTTGATGCTCGTTTCTCACCAGGTGCATGGTCCACGTGCTGAGAGCCCTGCCGGTGGAGCAGAGGTTCCAGCCAAAGGTGGTGAGGATCAAAGGAGGAGGCCTGCACCAGGCCTCGCTGAGACAGCTGCGGCTGCTCAACCACCAATACCCATTGGGCCGACACCGGCAGAGGCTGGGAGGCCTCAACATGTAAGTGAGTGTGTGAAAAGTGACACTGTTGTAACCAGCTCGTGTCTGTGCACATGTAATGCGAGAGCAACGTTGTCAGTTGTTTTGGCTGTAAGCAGCACATGACGGAATGATATGCAGAACACGCTGGCATCAATTGACGGAAGTTGCGTACTTATGCTTGCCCAGGGACTCGTCAGAACTGCGCCCTTCAGTAGCAGCGGACGTGGTCTCATCCGAGTTGAGCAGCCAAGCCCGATGTTCTGGGTTCCGCCGTCGCTTCCGCTGGGCGTGCATGCTGTCACGGAAGACGGCCCTGCGTTGCTGAGCAACAGCACTGAAAATCCAGAGGCAGCTGTGCGGCATTACGCAAGCTTAGCGCTGGCAGAGCGCGCCAGCGCTTTGCTCGCTGACGCACACGATGCATGCTTGGATTTGAGAGCGGCATCTGACGTGCCCCTGACGCTGGCCAGCGATGAGCAGCGATCGCTGACGTCGTCTCCTTTCACACCCAGAAGGCTGCGTGCTGGTATGCTCACGCAGCTGTTCAGTCCGCAGCCGTCGCCGCTCAGGCCAGCGCATGCAGAGCCTCTTCTGCCTCCTGTGCCGTTGGAGGGCAGTCCATTGCACCTCGGGTTTGTTGACGGATTGTTGCGCCGAGAGACGACCTAGCTGTCTTGCGTCTAGTTGTTCGAGTGCCTCACGTCCTACACGGCTGGCCCACTGTGTGGCTGTGTCGCATAGACGTTGTTCCCAAGTGCTGCTGCGTCTTCTCGATTTGACAAGGACAACAACAACCGCTGCTGCTCTGCCGCAGGACTTGCACTTGCATGTTGCGTTAGCAAATTGAATGATGCGACTGGCTGGTTCGATCAGAATTGTGGCATGAGCAATCATCATCAGTTGTAGCCTACGTGGCGCCCCACTTTTGTCACAATGCCAGCGCTGACGGTTGGTCAGGGTGCGCCATGGCCATAGTCACGGGATGTTTGGGGCATGATTGTCAATGGATTGGCAAGTGAAAGCCTGGTCATCAACGACCAACCCATTCAGTCGAGTTCAGTTGTACCGTGTGGAGGTATTGTACAGGCATCAAGAAGTAGTCAGGCGTATTAACACATGCGCGCCTTCGTAATCCGTTGTGTCAGCGGCTGTTCCGGGTCATCACGGCTGTGGGTACACGGGTAGCGGATCGGCAACGCAATAGCACAGATAGTTTTGTACTAATTGAACTTGTCAAACTAACTTCTCCCTCAACTCGAGAATAAGGCACACCGTGGGATTGAAGAATTGGACAGCCGGTCGAGGATTGCATTTACCCTTGTTTCGGTTTGCTGGCCACTTTGGTTACGTCGTTGGTCTACTAGGTTGTTACAGTTTAGTCTCTGGCAAGGAGTAGGCCAGCGCTGTAGTGCGCAGCACGTTGTTTCAGCGCCATGCAGTGCATCTGCTGCTCCAATCATGCACAACCCAGCAGAGTTTGGCATGTTGATGTACCTGGTGTGGCACGACTATTGGTTTGCTCTGCTACCGTCACGTTGTAACCAACAATGCGAGAGTCAGAGTTTGACATGTTGATGCCCCTGAAATCGGCAATGCTACGGCACGTGTCCTGCTTATGTCTTCCAGCTGAAAACTGCATTCATGCCAAGGGTGGAGAAAAGCATCACATGACAGGAAGGTGCCAATTTAGCAATGAGGGAGGTGTACGATAGCACGATATTCACAGCACAACAAGACCAACTTTTACTGACACAGTCAATATTCCAACTTAATGCCCATGCCCACACAGCAAAGAAGCAAAAACAGTTTGCCAGTTCTGGGACAATTCCTGTCAATGCCATTGTAAAACTTTTGATAAACGCAAGAGAGTTTGATGTTTGCTTACCGCCACTGGCAGGGTGGTGGCAAGCGCAACATGCAAGGCGTGACGCAGTCCAGCCAGGCAATGTCATTGCCACACAAGCACGACTCATACTCCATGGGCCAGAAAGGGCAGAGACAGAGGACAGCCAACGTGGACAGGCTTTTGGCTGATGACGGAGGCTTGAGGGCCCAATGGACTAGACCCAACAAGGTGATGTTGGCCAACAGTACAGCACATGGCCTCAGATGTACCTTTCAGCTTTTGGTCATTGCCCAGTTTGGTGTGTATGGCCCACACAAGGAGCACATGCAGCGTCCTTTCCTGGCTTGTCATACTCTGTAAGAAGTTGTCAAGGTTCGCCAAGTACTTGGAATGTCTGATGTGACCAGTGCTCGTTCAAAACCAGTCAGTTGGAGGTAAGTCTACTCTTTTTTTTGCTCCTTTTTTTGCTCGTCTTGTGCTGAAGCACCAGTGTCACTACCACTGCGACCACATGCCGTGAGGGTGTGCCCGTGTGGAATCGCGATGTGAACGCTGCATGCAACATGAGGTGCCTGCTGGAGTGTGTGGCAACTGGCCATGCAACTGGCCTTGCGCAGACCGGCACGGCGCAGGAGCGCTGCAGCTGTTGAAGAGCTGGAAGTGCTAGAGGCCATTGCTGAGGGCGTGGCTGCGGATGCTGCACTTGACGAAGCCAATGATCCGCAACCCAATGACTAGAGCAGTCAGTTGCTTGCCGCTTGACTGTGTCTCCCAATATTGGTGGTTAACAGACCCAGGTGAGGTTCCCCTTGCAGTTCCCCTTGCAGTTAAACCCTATAGGATGATCGGATACTGGGACGACCGGAAATAGAGCATGTCACTGTACCCTGAACCGCACGCAGGGACAGGTATGCAACACCTGGCCAAACTCAAGGATCCTCACTGGTAGGGCGTTGGAGTGTTGAAGGGGTTGTGGGGCCGGCTGAAGATCATGGTTGAGGGCCGGTTAGGCGGGCATGATTGGCGCCCAACGATCGACAAGAGTAGCCCACCAGCTGTGTCGTATGTCTTGTCATGCGTGTCTGCAATAAGTTTTCATGACGCGAACCACCTGGTCCACATCATTCTGCGTGTGTCCACCCAGTCCACAGGAGGGTGAGGCCACTGTGCCATCTTGCAGCTCCGTCCAACACACCCGGTATATCACGCACATATCAAACAGAGCGGCCTGGCCTTAGGACCTGATAATTTTTTGTCACGTCAAACTACTAGTTATTATGGTCAGCTGGTTACGTTTGCTGTTACAACACCCCAACTGCAACTGTGCAACCGACATTCTGATAGCTTCCTACACAGGGCGATAAACAACAACCACCATACGTGCAACAGTGTAACGAATGTGGTTAGATTCTTATCCAATGCGACTGCCTAGATTCTTCTACAATGTCATCTTCTACAACCTGCCAGATGTGATTTCTGTAATACTTAGTGAACACTGTTCTTGATACGTACTGCACTGGACCCAAGGACAGGTTATGCCAGACTGATCAACATGAGAACAGAGGACTGTGAAGCAGCTTTGAGGGTGCTGCTGTGTTTGGGCACTTTCCAACACTTGGTGTTGACTCATAAGTTTTCATGGCATGGTGTGCCAAGACTGGTGCAGACAACTCGTTATACTTTTGACATTGTTATGGGTTGCTCTTGTGGCTGACCTGTCGATGTGTTACACTGGAATTGGAATATCATTGTGTGACATTACGTTCTGACTCCCTGATAATCTACAACCACTTCTCACTGTCCCTGTCCCAGTATTGGCAGTCACCAGCGCCTCCCAATACCAGCATCAGCAACACATCCCAGTAGCATATGACACTAACACAACACTTTCACCACCATAAAAACTTGTTATGGACATACTCCTGGAAAAAAACCAGTCCCACAGACAGCTGACAGCCTCATCACGGAGCCAGTCCCAAAACTGTCCCAGAACTGGCAAACTTCTTTTTTTGACCTGTACCCATGCAAGTCCCGTGTCTCATGCTGTATGACGAGCTACGCAAGAAGCAGTGCAGCTCCATAACTATTCCCAGGGCTATTGATACCACAAATACCTTGCCTGCCAGGCCTCCTTTCAAGCTATGTGTGATGTCAAGCTGCGCGAACTGTTACCATTGACGTCTGTGTCGCCAAGGTAGCTGTCTGGCACGGAATACAACAGGATGGAAGCATTACACTTTGAACATCGCTTTTTATCACTGAGTATGCCTCTACACAGGCAGGACATCCTGCAGGAAGAAATCTAAGGGCAATAGATCCAGGTCCAGCATTCATGCATCAATACTTGGTTGAATGCCACCCAAACATGCCAAAAAACCATGCCACCCAAACTTGCCAAACAAAACAACAGGACGGTCTTAACATCCGTAGGTCATTTCAGTGGTGTCGGGGGCATGACGCATGCCCTGCGTGGGCTCGCTAAACCTGTTGCCTATTGCGAGATAGACCCTCATGCCCGTGCTGTGCTGGACAACAACATGGCAACAGGGCGGCTGCCATCGGCGCCCATATCAGTCAATACAGGAACCACTCAGCACCTCATGGCATGATAGATTTGCTTGTTGGTGGGTTTCCATGCGTGGGATTCTCCTCGCTTGGCAAGCAAGAGTGTTTCAAAGAAGCCCAGAGTGGGCTGTGCAGTCACATGCTCAGGTTGGTGGACGAGCTGATGCCTGCATTGGTGTTCGAGGAGAATGTGCCTGCCGTCCTGTAGCTGGGCATGTCACACATAGCACATGAGCTCTCTCACAAGCGTGGGTATGAGCTGAGGTGGTGCCTGGTGGCTACCAAGGATGTTGGGGCACCTCATGGGCTATGGGGAAGGGTGGACCAATGCTGCGTGTGTGTGACATGCAACTGACTGGTTGGACGGTTAGTTAGATCAGTAACGCGTGTGCACTCTCTTGTGTGTGTGTGTGTGTGTGTGTGTGTGTGTGTGTGTGTGTGTGCGCGCGCGCGCGCAACGGGTGCATGACTCGGCGTGTCATGTTCATCAACATTACATGGCTTTTCGCGGTTTATGCCACCGTGCTTCTGGGCAACACATTGTTGTGCAGTGCGCGCCACGGGCAAGGCAGAGGCTGCTCACCTGGTGGAAGAGGGCATGGAGGAGCAAGAGGCCAAGCAGCGTGGCTTCATTGCACAGTCCAAGAAGGGTGAGTAGCGATGTATGTGCAAGACTGGGAGGTGTGTACAACTGTGTTCAACTGTGAGATATGGGTGAGTAGCGATGTATGTGCAAGACTGGGAGGTGTGTACAACTGTGGATTGGTGTGCAAAATGTGTGTGTGTGTGTGTGTGTGTGTGTG
>QAXH01000430.1:0-14024 GCA_004335635.1 Chloromonas sp. AAM2 | reverse complement strand
GTCCATGGTCATGTGCAGCCACCTATGTTGCATGTGTGATTTGGTCCCGAACCCCGGACTGAAGGCCCTGTGCATGAGTGTGCGTCCATGGGCATGTGCAGTCACCTATGTTGCATGTGTGATCTGGTCCCGAACCCGGGATTGAAGGCCCTGTGCATGAGCGTGCCTCCATGGTCATGTGCAGTCACCTATGTTGCATGTGTGATTTGGTCCTGAACCCCGGACGGAAGGCCCTGTGCATGAGCGTGCGTCCATGGTCATGTGCAGTCACCTATGTTGCATGTGTGATGTGGTCCCGAACCCCGGACTGAAGGCCCTGTGCATGAGTGTGCCTCCATGGCACAGGGACTGAAGGCCCTATGCGTGAGTGTGTGTGAGTGTGTGTGTGTGTGTGTGTGAGTGTGTGTGTGAGTGTGTGTGTGAGTGTGTGTGAATGTGAATGTGTGTGTGTGCGTGTCGTTCTACATCGGGAGGGACTCTTCACGCTACAGGATGGCAAAATGAGGTTTCAGGAGCGTAGCGAACAAACAGGGGTTCCAAACCTTCTTTAGCAAGCATCTGAGGGGGGGGCAAGAGCCATCACCATGATGAGAGAGTCGGCCAGCTTAAATGGACTGCAAAGCTAACAAGCAGGAGTACCTGTTGAGCTGCTAACGTCATAATAGCACTTGAAGATCTTGCCTCCCTCCGTCCCCACCACGAAATGACCGCTGGTGTGGCCCGCACCGCCACCCTCGCCTGCACTCAATGAGAGATACAAGGGATGACAAGTTGTAACGGTAGGAATGCTCAGTACAGTACTTGGACAGGGGGAGCGTGCAAAATTCTGGGCTACTCCCCTCAGTACAGTACTTGGACAGGGGGAGCGTGCAAAATTCTGGGCTACTCCCGTTAGGGGTCAAAAGTTACGGAAGGGCATGCCCCCTGACTTGGATACAGTAGAAACATGACCGTTGGTGGGGCCCATGACGCCCTCGTCACCCGCAAAAATATGCCACCATCATTACATCATCAGGACAGCCGTGAAAACTGTTAGGAATGTGTCTGTAACAGCTGTAAAACTTGCTGGGGATGTGGTTTTTGGGGGGTACGGGGGCTGTGCGATCATGCTTTACAGCTGCTCTTTACACCGGGTAGCATTATCCATCATGGGCCATCGTGAGCCTAAGTAGATTCGCCTCAACGGAGTGCAAGAACCCTCTTGCATACAGCCAGTCAGAAGCTGAGAGGTTTGGCCTATTCAAAGTGTCTGTCCGGTCCGTCCCGCCTGCCACCCAGTTCACCTTTTCCCCCTGTTCCCATCTGGTTGGTCATGAATGACATGGCAGTGCCGCCCCAGAGTATCTTGCGGTCTGAACCGGGGGCAGGCCAGAGGAGCTGGTACCTGAAGCATGCGAGGCATGAGGTCGCTTGGGCAGCTGGTATCTGAAGCAGGCAAGACATGCCACCCAGACAATAAGGGTGCCTGATGCATGAAGCATATAGCATGGCCTGCTCACACTCTGACATAGTTTCGGGCCTGGCTTGTGGTGGTCTATGAATTATGCCTTACCATTACACACATGCTTCCATGCTCGGTCTCTTTACTGACACAAAAAGACAGGCTCTTTGTCTACTATGTGCTATGTACTCATCATTACATGGCTTCTCATGGTCCAACCCACGGTACTGCAGCTAGACAGAATATCTCCCAAGAATTACGCGCCTGACAATCCTTAAGCCAAGAAAGCTCACTGGTAGCAGGGTGCAAAAACATATATACATGTGCTATGTACAGTGTACTATGCATACACCGGCATCTCACTTACACGTACACCGGCGCATGCATACGCGGGCATGCATACACAGTCATCTCACTTACGCGTACACCGGCGCATGCATACGCGGACATGCATACACAGTCATCTCACTTACACGTACACCGGCGCATGCATACGCGCACATGCATGCACAGTCATCTGACTTACGCGTACACTGGCGCATGCATACGCGCACATGCATGCACAGTCATCTCACTTACGCGTACACTGACGCATGCATACGCGCACATGCATGCACAGTCATCTCACTTACGCGCACACTGGCGCATGCATACGCGCACATGCATGCACAGTCATCTGACTTACGCGTACACCGGCGCATGCATACGCGGACATGCATACACAGTCATCTCACTTACGCGTACACCGGCGCGTCCATCTTGTGCCAGGTCCATACCAGCACCCGACCATCCGCACCCAGCGTCACCAGCCGGTATGCCTGGGACCTGCGGAACACAGAAAATGAATAAATGAAAAACAATACGACTGGTCGTGAATGGCTTATACCGAAAGGACACAGTTGGGTTGGGATGATGGCGGCAGCCCAGTCCAGGTTTGGTCAGGTTGCACTTTCTGACTAGTGATAGTGACCTACATGGGTGAGTGATAGTGACCTACATGAGTGATACTGGACTACAGGAGTGAGTGTTACGGGACTACTATCCAGATCCGGTCGTTGAGAGGAATGTTGCATGCAAATAGCTGATGGCTTTTTGTACATGGTGTCTTTGTGGTGTCATCACAGGGGGCGTTTCTATGACGACCCTGGTTCGCACCTGTTGCCATACTTGTTTGCCTCTGTCATGCTGAACTGCCAGGCAATGCCACAGATGGGCTCCTGCACCGACCAAGACAGCCAATGTCAGTTTTCTAGCCAGTGCACTATAATCCTGCAGGCAACAGTCTGCTTGGGTCCAAAGCAAACCGGTGTGCTCATCTTTTTCTCTCACCTTTCTCTCTTTCTTCCACCTATCACTCTTTCTCACTCTTTGTGGTAAACTCGACGGGCTCGACGGGCCCTCAGGTATTCACGAAAGGCTCCTTCGTCTGTCCGCCGAACTAGATATGAAACACACACACACACACACACACACACACACACACACACACACACACACACACACACACACACACACACACACACACACACACACACACACACACACACACACACACACACACACACACACAGACACACACACACACACACAGGCACACACACACACACGCACACCTGGTGTCTTATGTCGCACAGGGGATCAGACCTGCCCCGCTGCATGTCGCCCTCCTGGCTCAGGTCCCACACATACACGTCACCATTGAACGTACCACCCGCTATCAGAGCCTGTGAGGCAGGGCAAACACGGTTTTGATCACAGGCACGTGATGAGCAAAATCCCACACGTGCACGTCACCGTTGAACAACCAGCTGAGACCACCAGCTCCAGTATAATATTACGCGTTCATGACAGTAGTTTATCATGTGTTCCAAGTTCATTAAAGAAAATCTTTAACGCAATGGTCCAGTAACTTCTCTTCCCCGTCCTGTCGTTGCATAACACCAGCTGTGCTGTGTTGACAATAAAACGTCTTCCAACGGTTTCAGCAACTGTCAACATGTTAAGGTTGGCGCACATGCAGGGGTATAACACCATCTAACCACTTCCAGCATTCGGCACTGTCAGCCCTGTTACATTTCCAGATCTCCAACATCTACATTTCTTACCGGGTGTCAAAAGACAGTCCAGAAATGGAATGACTGGTTGGCAGGGGCGGCTGGCATGCAATTTCTTACCGGGTGTTCGGGGTGGAAGGCACAGGCCATGAGGCAGACATCCACGTCAATGGTGGTGTCGGGCTTGTGCGTCAGCACCGCCTCCCTGCCCAGGTTCCATGTGACCAGCGCCCCCTTGTCCGTGCACCAGCCCGCCACGTCATAGCGCCCGTAGGAGGCGGCGATGGTCTGGCCGGTGCAGCTCCATGAAAGACACGTGACCACCAGCTTGGAGTACGGCGAGGCCGGACCTGCAGGGCAGTGTGCAAGCAAGTAAGAACTGATTAGTGTATCACCCTGACCCATTCCATTAGGGTTTGACCATTTAGGGTTTCACCATCTAGGATTTTACCGTTTAGGGTTTCATCATTTAGGGTTTTATCTGTTAGGGTTTTTATCCAAGCATGCATGGTGGGTGGTGAGGAGAGGCATGTGACTATCAGCTTGGCGTAGGGTGTGGCGGGACCTGTGGGCCAGTGTGCAGTGATTTCTACCAAATGCTTGTTGATTTAGAAATTGTACGTTCAGTCGTTGCGTTTCTGTGTGTTTATAGTCGTCTGTGTATTTATATATGTGTATTTACACCAGGAAGCGTATCATACACACCTGTGGGTGCTGATGCGCCCCCGAGCGACATAGGCACCCTATCCTCGCTGGACTGACCCCCAGGGGTGCCGCTTGTGGCATGGGTGCTGCTGAAGGGCGTCAGCGTGTGTAGCAGAAGGGCGGGCTCCTGTGGCCAAATGGGTTGCATGCACGTGTGTGTGTGCGTGTACGCATGTGTGTGGGTGCATGTATATCGGGAAGGATGGGCATGCATGTGTGTGCGTGTGGAGTAGAAAGGCGGGCTTCTGTGGGGCGTATACTTTTGGGCAAATGTATGTGCTGCATGTGTGTGTGTGTGTGTGTGTGTGTGTGTGTGTGTGTGTGTGTGTGTGGAGTAGAAGGGAGTGGAAGTGGGAATATGCATCATAGATGCATGTCCCATCTCACAGTTTGGGGCATTCATCAATTGTTTCATGTTATCGCATGGAAAAGCGCTAGCGATGCAAACGACACAGACACATGCGCACCCACACGCATAGGGGAATTCAGTACTGCCTCGACTGTGTTTGAAATAATTGGCTGCATTTGATGCAATCTGTAACCCGCTTCGCCCTCGACTCCAGTGGCCCAGAAAGGACATGTCATGTCTCGCCCTGGACTGCTTAGCCACAGGCCCAAAGACTAGATTGCATGGAACGCTGACTGCCAATGATGCCTCAGCAGGTGCCTTTGTTTTGATTCTCCACCTGCTCCTGTTTTCTGATGTGTGCCTCATCATAATCATCATTACATAGCTTCTCATGGTTCAACCCACGGTACCGCAGGACCAACCAGCTAGGCGCTCAGCAGCAGCCAACATTTCCATCCTAAGCAAAGCATGGGCATGGTGCCCCCAAAAAGCATGCACATGCAAGGTTCAGGGGATGTGTGCCTCATGAGGTGCCTTTCTGACCAACCCGGTTTGTGTCTCCCGGCCCATCACCTGCTCCTGTTCCCCGATGTGTGCCTCATGAGGTGCCTTTCTGACCAACCCGGTTTGTGTCTCCCGGCCCATCACCTGCTCCCGTTCCCCAACTTGCGTGAGCGGCTCCAGAGCCTCATGCTCCTCGGCCACTCGCATGAACTCCTCCGACATGAGGCCCTCAACCCTGCACATGAGAGGTGCAGATGGCAGCATGCATGACCACGGCGCCTGCCCGACATGATCGTCATGACATGGCGTTTGCAAGATGGACCAGGGTGTCGTTTGCAGAAATGAGAACAAAGTTGCCGGGCCTAACCCTCATGGCCTTCTAGGCGTATCGGCCTATAGCTCGCCTGACGTTGCACTGCCAAGCTGCACCATTCTGATCATTAGCTTCTTCAGCACAAATTCGTGCTTTCACAGGCTGAACTGAACATCAAGTTATCTCACAGCCTTGGGCTGAAGGTAGAGTGTCATAACGATAACAACTCATTCCCTCGTTGCCAGATAGATACCTATAGTGACTTGGATAGACAGACCTTGACAGGCCTGACAATGACTCATGCACACCTGGATAGGAAGCCTGGCAGATGTGCCTCTGCCTTCTTGGCTGCCTTGCTCGAGACCTTGCCTGTGCCCTCATCCGTCTGAACCCCCACACCCAGCCGCTCCGTGGTCTGTGTTTGAACCTGGCATACTGGGAGCTTTGCTGTGTTGATTCCCACTGAGATGCTCTGGGGCAGGGCTGTGCGCCATATGGAGTCAATCACAACCTGTGATTTGAGTAAAACACAGCATGTGCAGGGGCAGGGGGGAGGTGTGTGTGTGCGTGTGTGTGAGTGAGTGAGAGAGAGAGAGAAGCAGGCTCAGCGCCATGTGGACTCAATAACGACCTGTGATTTGAGTAAAACACAGCATGTGCAAGGGCAGGGGGGAGGTGCGTGTGTGCGTGTGTTTGAGTGAGAGGAACATTTCAAACGGCAGTTAACCCAGATTGCTGACAGCTTTCCCAAAGTAAAGCACAGCGTATGCGCATGCATGGGCTTGCCCGCGTTGCGTTGTGTTTGCCTGCGTTGTTGTTGTTGTTGTTGTTGTTGTTGTTGTTGTTGTTGTTGTTGTTGTGTGGGTTTGCTTCAGTCCCGGATGGGAGTGTGTGTGTTCTATTGGATGGATTGTGCATGTGCATACATGCATGCATGCATGCATGTCAGTGTGTACGTATGTCTTGCACTCAGTGGGTTGATCTGAGACAAGGATGGGTGTGTGGGGATGTGAACGCCAGCCACCCATGCATGGACATGCATGAGTCTGCTGTTTGTAGTACCTTGGCGTCCTTGGGTTCGCTATCCACCAGCTCTGGCACTAGATCCTCCGGCCGAGCGGGTGCCATTGCCCCGACTTGGCTATTCAACTTTAGCTATTCAACCTTATGGGCCATGTTCAACATGCGAAGGCGCATTGCCATGCACGCCAGCGCCGCGGGTGGTGCTTGTGAGCCAGCGATCGCTCCAATGTCCCACTTCCAGCTGGATATCAAAACTTTGGGTCTCAAGGCTCCAGAAGGCCGAGCAAAGACTGTGAAAAAAGTCAATGTAACGACTTGTACGGCCACCGCACTTCGGCGATTGATCAGTTAGACTTCAATCATAGTGCCTCTTCATGCAAGTCGCTCGCTGTCAGCCGAGGGAGGCCAGCTGTCTCAACCACATGTCAATCTCAAATGCGGTTATCATTAGTCTTCTCCTGCCGCTTTCTCCTGTCGTTTTGTGGGCCAGTTGATGCACAGTAGCGCTATTTGCGTCTGAGCTCGCTGGATTGCAGTGTCTGCTCAGGGTTCTAATGTCCGCTTTGCCTCCGTCAAGGTCCTGTTGGATAAGAAAGGAAAGGGGAAGTTAGACATCACAGAGCGCGCAGGAAGTCGGCCATACAAACAAAGGCAGAGGAAGAAGGAAAGAAGATGCCCACAGACGCCTGCACAAACTGCCATCTCCTCATAACCCCACCTTGATCACTGGCCAGGCGTCAAAACCCCACATTCACACTATGCAGACCAACGTACAAGCATTTGATCACAAGCCACTAGAATGCTTGTGCAAAAGAGTGAGGGTAACGTTAGGGTTTCTGCCATACACCCCACGAGAAAAGACCTGATGTTAACAGTCAGGCGTCTAGATCGTTTGCCAAGTCCATTACAAGCTAGGCCTGGGGCCATGTCTAAAACGCTGTCCGCACTGCTGCAGCAGCAAAAGACAATCGTTCTCGATGGAGCGATGGGAACGGAGGTGGAGCGTCGGGGCATCAATTTAAACGGCTCAAAGCTATGGAGCGCGCAGCTGTTGATAGATAGACCTGACGTCATCCGAGATATTCACTTGGCGTACCTCAGGAGTGGATCAGATGTCATTACAACTGCCACTTATCAGGTCAGCAGCTGCAGCACATGCATGCTTAGCAATAGAGCAAGGACAGTCGCGTTCTGTTTAAAGGTGTGATGTTTCTGGGCTGGGATGGCAGGCACGGACTGTCTGTTTGAATGTTCTCTTGAATGCACACCATACACATACGCTCTCTGGCCATAATGGGGCCTTGTGCATGCTGCATGAACATAGCATCACAGGAGACATGCAGCATCAAGCTTATGCGTATGGCTGGACCGTTCGGGTGTTCAACATGCTTGGTCATGGCAAACTCAGGAACGTAAAACAACGTGTGACCGCATTCTTCTGAATCGACTCACTCATAACGCAGGCCAGTCTGGACGGTTTCAAAGCTGCCGGTTTGGACGTTTCCAAAGCCCATGAGTGCATCATCTCAGCGGTACAGCTAGCTGCAGAAGCACGTGAGCAGTACCTTCAGCAAGCTGCACTGAACCCGGCCACTACAATCAGGCAGCGACCATTGATTGGCTTCAGTGCTGGTTCTTACGGCGCCTGTTTGTGTGATGGGTCCGAGTACAATGGAAACTATGCCAGCAGCATGACGGTGGACCAGTTGATGGAGTGGCATTTGGAGCGACTGATGCCAGTGATGAAGAACCCACAGGTGCGACTTTTGAATAAAAAAAATACAATTATAAAAGGCAAAAATCAAGATCAAGATCAAAAGAAAGTGGTTCAGGAAGGCCGGGCAAAAAGCACAACAACCATCAGGGCAACGCTTCTTTCCCATGACTTTTGTTGCATGGGCACGGCAGCACATGGAACTCATCGGTTGTCTGGTAAAAGACTCAAGCCTAAGGTCAGACTGGAGATGCCGCCTGCGTGCACAAGGCGGTGGTCAATACAGCCAAGATCAAATCTAATCATGGGTACAGTCAAGCCATACTATACCCTGCATGCCGTTGTATGATGGCGCATACTCACTTTCATAAGTCATCCGTGAGAGTTCCATCGGTTCTCATATCCATTTCACAAATAATGATACCATTAGTATCTAGGAACAACTCTCTGTGCATTGCCCTGGAATCTATGCCACATACCAAAGAACCAGACTTTTCTGAATGTGAAAAGCTCAGCTATGCGCGATTGCTTAGCCTGGCACAGTGCAAATTGACCCGTTGTATTGCTTTGCCCGGGCAGTAAGCAGAACATTTGAAGTTCCATTCACCACGTCACACGGACCTGTTGCTTACTTTGCGCCCTTGCACTCTGCGCAGATCGACCTGTTCTGTTTTGAGACCGTTCCCTGTCTGTTGGAGGTTCAGGCAATCTGCCGGCTGTTGAGCACCCACCCGGGGCTGGCCAACGCCTGCGCCTGGGTCAGCTGCAGCTGCAGGGACAACCAACACATGTCCCATGGGGAGATGTACTCTCAACAGGTGATTGATCGATTGATTTGTTACATCAGGGAAGCCGTCAAAGGACGCGGGACGGGATGTGTACCGCCCTGACCTACCCTGAGCATGAAAGGAGAAGAAAGGCAGGAACAAAGGCAGAAGTAGGCCCAAAGGCAGAAACGAACAAGGCAGAAGGGAAGGCAACCAGCCACGGAAACCAGGTGGTTGCTGTCGTTGTTGTTACATGACCTTCAGTCCGGGTAGGACTGCTCAATGGGAGGGGAAACAGATAAAGACAAAATGCAGAAAGCTTCGGCGACCACATTGGAATCTCAAATGCATGAGCAGAATGGCTGCGGTTGACTTGGTGGCTGTGAACGTGCAATTTCCATCTCAGTAGTTGACAAAACAATGCGAGAAAGCCGAGGAGTTTCTGTTAACAGGCTCTCTCCTCGTCTGCTCATAATGTGCATGAATTGTTCATGGGGATCAGGACTGCACATCAGTTTTATTTATCATATTGTTTACCCTATGTTTGGTTTAATGCAGGTGGTTCCGGAACTGTGGCGATGTGAGCAGGTCGTGGGCATAGGCATCAACTGCACCCACCCAGCACATGTGCCGCAGCTGCTGTCAGATGCACAGGCGGTGCTGAGCCAGCTGGAGCAGCAGCGGCGGCAGCAGCAGGCCCAGCAGCTGCTGGAGCAGGGGAAGCAGCTGCAGCAGGAGGGGGGACAGCTGCAGCAGCAGGGTAGGCAATTACAGCAGCAAGGGCTGCAGCTGGAGCAGGAGGCGGGGCAGCTGCAGCTGGAAGGGCAGCAGTTGCTGCAGCAGGGACGGCAGCTGGTGCAGGAGGGGCAGCAGCTGCAGCTGGACGGGCAGCAGCTGATGCTGGAGCTGGAGCAGCTGCAGCCGCAGGTGGAGCAGCTGACACAGGAGGGCGAGGAAGACAGGAATGCATCTCAGGAGGGGGAAAAGCTTGAAGAAATGGGGAAACGGGTAGAAACGTCCGGGCAGCAGCAGCAGCAGCGGGCGCAGGAGTTGCAGCAGGAAGGAAACCAGTTTCAGCAGCAAGGGCTGCAGCTGCAGCAGGACGGCCGGCAGCTGCAGCTGGACGGGGAGCAGCTGCAGCAGCAGGGCCAGCGGCTGCAGCAAGCTGGCGAAAACCTTTTACAAGCTGGTGCTGATGCTGCAGGCATCTGGGATGCTGTTGCTGAAGAGAGCACAGCCATAGCAGCAAGCGGCAAGCAGATGCAGGCACCGTCTATGCCAGACTCTGAGAAATGGGCCGCAGCGAAGGCTGCAACTGTGGCGAGGCAGGAGCAGCTGCGGCTGGTGCAGGAGTACCGGCAACTGGTGCGCCATCATTGGTTTTTGTGCACCTGGTAGCAAATGCTAGCTGGTTTGACCAGTGAAACCAGTTTGCATGTCGAAAAAAAGTCGAACCTTGCCAGCTTGTCGTCGGTGATAGAGCTAGCAAATGCTTTGTAGGGAGGGGAAAGAGGCAAATTTCGCCAGTGTTGCAATTCTCGTCAGATTAGTGCACTTTCAATATGTGTTGTATGCAGGTGCGGCAGGGAGATGAGCAGCAGGCTGAGCTGGCAGGGATGGAGCTGCACGAGCTGCACCTAAATCAACAACCCATGGATGAACAGGAACCTTATCCAGTACGTACAGCTGTTGTAGGTGGGGGAGGAGCAGGGACTGCATCAGCATATCTATTTATATCTGCATCGGATTGTTGTGGTGTGCTAGGAAAGGTGTACAGCCATTAGCCGTCAAGTAGCGCCAGCCCTGAAAGCACTCGACATTCAATCATTTTTATGTGCTTGAATTACACCAGAATTGACACCAGAATTGACTGAATGTGCTTGAATGCCAGCAGGAGGACTGGCGTGTTGAGCAGCAGCAGGAGTTGGAGCAGGGGTTGTTTGAATTACAGGACGGCAAAAAGTGGCTGCCGGAGCAGCAGCAGCAGCAGCAGCAGGAGCAGCAAGAGGAGGAGGGGCTGTTTGAAATGAGTGCTGATCAATGGCCCATGGAGAGACGAGGAGCGTGGCCAGGGCAGCAAGAGGAGGGGCCGGCTGTGCAGTTGTCTGCATTCAACTCTACCACTAACCCTAACCTTACCTTTTCCAAAATGCGTCGATCTGCTGCCCCAATACTCTTGTGCTACCCAAACAGCGGCGAGGCCTGGGACGGTGAACATAGGTGGGTGAGTGAGTGAGTGAGTGAGTGAGAGTGAGTGAGGAGTGAGCATGAGACGGGCAGAGAATGTCAGTGAGTGAATGCATGGATGGATGGCCTGTAGGTGTCGTGCCTGCTTCAGCTACGTGTGTGGGTTTTGACGACATCTGTACTGTCGACAAATGGAACAACAACAAGTTGAGAGGGCTCAAGCATCCATAAACAACATCCGCTGCATATTGCAATAGTAAGGCTTCCTGTTTTCATGTGGCATGCTGGTACAAACTCCCAACCACCGTCCTCACCATGCTCGCATATGTCCTCAGGTGCTGGCAGGAGCACTCTGCACCTACAGCAGAACCTGAAGAGTTTGCCAGCGCTGCGCGGGGGTGGGTGGCGGCGGGGGCGAGGGCGGTGGGCGGGTGCTGCCGCACCGGCCCTGAACACATCAAAGCACTGCGTAGGGCTCTGGTAGACAGTACCGTCTGAGTTGCAGATCAAACTGCAGTCGTATATGCTCTGGCACGAACTCAAGCTTAGAGGAAATCAAGTTGCTGGTAGCTGTGGTGTGCATAGGCCGTACATCAACTGCAGTAGTGAGGAAGTCGTGCTATCCCGTGTGACACAAAAAAGCAAGTGTGATTCGAAGTGTATGTGCCACAGCCCCCCAGAGCGGGCTCTGGTGGAGGGTGCGGGCTGGGCTGCTGACTAGACCATGACGGTATCGTCTGATGAACTAGATTGGGCTAGTCCTCAGGCGATATGGGCTAGATTGCTGATTGGGCGGTTGGGGTAATTGATGACGTCAGGAAGAGTTGAGTTGCTGGTCGGACAATGTGGGCTCTGCCGTACGCTGTACTGTTATCTGAGCCTGCACAAGTGGAAATTTCACGGCAATTGTGGGAAATCGGCGCTGGCAGCCAGAACGTTATGTCATCCACCAAGCAACCCAATACTGTTGACGCACTCTTGTATGTTGATGGTCAAGCTGTTGTTGCTTTGCTCTGTGGCTGAGCGCGCTGTTAGTGCTCGGGTGGCCAGTAGCGTACCTACTTGTATTACATGGTCACTGCGTCAACTGGACTGATGATCATGTGCCTTGTCGGTTGTCAAGGGCAATGCCACGGTTGCTGTTCATCACGTCACGTTCACCACAAACCTAGCCAGGCTAGTCTACCACTCAGCTAGGTATCCAGCCTCGTTGCATGGCATTCTAGCGTTCATGCTCGGTGCATGTGGGCCCCCTGATGTAATCTATACACTCAGCTGGTGGCAGCTAATACCAGTGGGGTGGAAACTCACAACATGAGCGGATACCTGTCAGCCGCCAGCGTACATCCTCTTGCATCCAGATTGCCCGCCAGCTGGCAAGGCTCCTTGTCAGAATTCACAACTGGACGCTCGCAGAATACAGACAAATGACCTGCCAGCCTGTCATTCACGCCCATAGTTATATGCCTTCATTCTCTATCAACCACCAGGCAGTCACAGCAGTCCTTGTTTGCTTGCCACATCGCTTCCTTCTTACGCGTCGGTAACCACTGGCGCTACAAATCAGCAACAAGGGGGGGTCGAGTTACGCTCATGCCATGATAGAAGCAGGAAACTGCTCCGGAAGCATCTGGGTGCCATACCACGAGCCTGGTTAATTGGCCGCAAGCTCTTTAGGGTCTCACACTGACTGTAATGTTGGCATTTGGTACCTTGCTTAACGTGCCGTCAGGTGATGCCGGCTGTGGGTACCTGACCATGAATACCACACGGGCAGTAACAGGCCTGAGAAGGACCAGGCAGAAATCTTTTCCTTCAGCAGCCTGGCCCAACCTCAGGATCTGGCAGATTCCCCTCGAGGTTCCCCTGCTCTTGCATTATGGATGTTTGCACCTGTCCGTTGCCCCTAGTGACTGCTGAACTCATGATCCATCCAGGCCGTCAACAAGGCCGGCCTTGCCTAGGCTGGCCCGGTCCGAGGCTCCAAGGCCTGCAGCTGTTTGTTTCCTTGCTCAGGGTGGGTCAGGGCGGTGCCCACTGCTTTCCGTGTCCAGTGACGGCTTTTCTATACTCAGTTTCATGTTTGTCCAAATTGCGATAGCTGCCTGAAACAAGGGGGCTGTGGCACCACGATGTCCGCCTTCAGCTGCTTGTCCCACCCCCTGCTGATGCTAGTGCCCGATCTAGCTCCTCCTTGCCCCCGTCCTTCTGCCCGTGTGTGGCCTCCCATTGCGTGTGGGCCTCGGGCAGCTTCACCCCAGGGGCGTACTGCTCCTCAGACACACGCCGCCATCTGCAGGCACAAACAATCAAAGTACAAAAAACAAGAACAAATTTCAAACTAAACTCGCCAAAGGCCACAAAACAAGACCGAGCGGAACTCCATGCATGGCTTACCGGCCCATGACACGACAACAGGCCTCACCTGAACATGCATGCATGGCTTACCGGCACATGACATGACAACAGGCCTCACCTGAACATGCATGCATGCAGCCACTGTGGCAGCACAACATGCTTCCCCTCTGACTGCGCCTGGACTGCCTTGGCCGTGCCGCCAGGTGGAGCAGTCACCTGCAAGCTCAGACACAGGATAGTTAGTGGGGTGTGTTGGAGTGAGCGATCTGCTTATGAAAACTGTATGCTGTGGAAAAGGCTACGTGTAAGAAACGTGCTTAGAAACGCGTCTAAAACCAAGCTACCCAGGGAGTTTCATGAACAGGTGAGTGTCTAAACCGTGGAGGTGATGTGTCGGCCCCCCATGTAATCAATATATATTACCAAGTGCTTTTGTCGAGCACTCAAAAGGTCTTGATGTAAATGCTGTACATGCCGGGCTGGCTAGGCGTAAAAGCAAGGCACAAGGAATGCAATGTTGTAGATTTTGTACTGCCTATAGCTCCTCACTCACCACGTGTGTTGTTGTTTGTGGGTCGTATGCAGTGCTGCACTCACCACGTGTGTTGT
>QAXH01000423.1:291-12991 GCA_004335635.1 Chloromonas sp. AAM2 | reverse complement strand
CCAGGGCGGTGCCCATCCCGTTCCGTGTCCTCTGACGGCTTCCCTGGTGTAAATACATATACTTCAACTATCTAAGGCATATGGCATTATTGGCTGTAACTAATAACAAAGAAGTTTGCCAGTTCTGGGACAGTTTCCAGGATCGCCACTGGTGCCAGTAATAGTGAGTGACTCGGTGAGTTTTGGGTTTAGGCCGTTTGTCAGATGTGATTTCTCGAAATCGCCACTAATGACCCACAACAAGAATTGTCCCAGAACTGCGGGTCGGCAGCCGTTTGAAATGAGCCTCTACGAAATGCCTACCTCATAATGCTTTTAGACAGCTCTTCAGAATTCAAGATGCTGTCAGCAGCCTCAAGCGCGGGACCAAGCCTGGCTTGGGCCACGTTTTTTTGTACTGTGGTTTGCAATCACACAAGTGCTCACGTCGCCTTGAAGATTGACACTGTGCCAACGCCCTCCCTGGTAGCTATACTTCTTTGTCAGTGCTAGTGCTAGTGCTAGTGCCAGTGCCAGTGCCAGTGCCAGTGCCAGTGCCCGTGCCCGTGCCCGTGCCCGTGCCCGTGCCCGTGCCCGTGCCCGTGCCCGTGCCCGTGCCAGTGCCAGTGCCAGTGCCAGTGCCAGTGCCAGTGCCAGTGCCAGTGCCAGTGCCAGTGCCAGTGCCAGTGCCAGTGCCAGTGCCAGTGCCAGTGCCAGTGCCAGTGCCAGTGCCAGTGCCAGTGCCAGTGCCAGTGCCAGTGAGTGACTAGTGTGAACAGGCTTTGAGGCAATCTTCTCAAGATGTTCGTATGACTCAACATCTTCTGTGGTGAAAAGACCTGTTCGCGGCTCACATTGAACGCTCACACAACATGCGCTAGGGATTGGATGTACATGCTGCACAGCTGTACATGGTCAGTGATGTCCTGGTGAGATGAGCTTTGGTCCTAACCAGTCCTTAGGAAAGAGCATTGAGAGAGGATTTGTTCACTGACGAGCCACAAGAGCAAATCCATATGCAAGCTCTCCTCACAGGCAATGCAGACCTTGGCTTGATTCTATTTGCTTGGCTAACCTGACCAGGTTAGGCAAACACGCAAGCGGCTTCAGAGGCATCGATTCTGCGCGGGGGCGGGGGCAAAGCTTCTGCGATTGTCAGCAGAGATTTGCGACCAATTGCAGTTGTTGATGTTCCACCAGGTCCTACTTTCGCAGGATGCCGTATGCGATCAAATCAGTTGAACCAGATGCAACAGATCCGCAGTACGGGGATGTGAGCTGCTCATCAGCGTCAAAGTGAATGTGTCAAAGGGCGCCGGTCAGTGTTGCTTGGCTATGAGCAGCTACTGCCTCGCGCATTTTCAAGATGCTGGCAGGTGCTGGCAAAAATTTGCTGTGTGTGCTGTGCAGGGGCTGCAAGGTACTACAAAAATGTCGTGATGACAGTTGGCATTTACGCGGGACGTGCAAGGGCGCAAACATTTGAAGTCAATAGAGGTATGAAAGGCATGAGATGTCTTGGAGAAAGTTTTGCGCAGAGTAGAGCAGGAATCTGGCTCTTGGCGATAACCGTTACCACGTGCTGGGGAGACAAGTGGACGCATGGCGGCATCCCTTCTACTACTCACGCGATTGTCTGTAATAACAAACCAGCAGTCATTTGTGGTCTCGTTGCTTTCAGTGAACCAATCCATCGCCCTTTTGGTGAAAGAGGTTCTCGAGGTCGGTTCGCAGGACTCCTTGTCATGGAGCTGGCTTCCCAGGGGCAGGCCGACAGGCGTTCCAGTCCAAACAGAAAGGATGCAATAAGTGGTAAGCGCTCCCGTGTTCACGCAGGAAAGGAAGGCAGAAGTCGGGCGGCTTTGCATCTCCCTCATGGAGTTATTCCACTATCAAAACTTTGGCAGTGCAATAGGTGCATGCATTCCAATGTCATCTGCTTGTATGCTCAGCATCCTCGGCGCGCTAGTTTTTCCAGGACGTCCTGCGAACCTGTTGTACAACTTCACGCACCCAAGTAGCTTTTCACCTCGGCGACTAAGCTGTATCATGATGATGCTATGCATACAGATGCAGACGGAGCGCTCCCAAGAGAGGTTCAGGTTCCTGGTCGGGCGGAAGTCCTGAAGCAGGAAGCAGTTCCGCTCCCCTCTCATCCTGCCAGCAGCGCACCCGGGCCCATGGGCAACAACGGACGTGGCAGAGGCTCGGCTCGCTCATCTGCACATCTCGTGTGCCAGGTGCGGAGGCATGATGGGTGAACGTTCCAACTTCCCAGACTAGGGTTGCTGAGCTGTCGCTACATCCGCGCCATTGCGTGTCCCTTCCTCTTCCGTCCCTCACGTATTTATCTCAAAAGTTTTGTTTCATCGTTTGCATTGAGTTCAGTCAAGTCCGAGGCAGCATGCACTTCGAATGCTTTTCCACGAGCTGTTCGTGACTATTTTGCAGGTGCCCGGCTGCTGCAAGGATTTGTCTGGGAGCCGTGGCTACCATCAACGATACAAGATTTGCGACGAGCATTTCAGGGTGACTTCAATGGAGCTGGATGGGCAGGTGCGAGATGAAATCCAAAAGATCCTCGCTGTCAGACTGGAATTCTGAGTAGATGGCAGGATGCTCACCTTTCTCCCTCGACTTCCCGCCTTGCAGGTGGTGCGGTTCTGCCAGCAGTGCGGCAAGTTCCAGCCCATCGCTGACTTCCACGACGATCGCCGCAGCTGCTCAGTGTAGGTGTTCAAATGACGTGCATGGAAACGGGCGAGAAAGTGCATGCGCTGTTGCATGCTGTCTCGGACTGCAGCTGCCGGCATGCACTCAGCTCAAGTGGAGCTCATAACCCGTCCCAGATAGTCTGTCTTGTCACAGCATGCAGCTCCAAGTCATGGAAAACTCCTCACCACCGTTGTCACCACTGCGCACGTGCAGTCAACTTGCCTTGCATGCGGGCCGGAGGCGCAAACGCCATGCTGCAGCCCGTGCACGCAAGGTGAGCTCAGTTGCAATGCACAGGGTTAAGGCTGTCCAAAAACCTTGTCTAGTGCAACTCAGTTCCTGATTTTGTGCTTGGCAAATGCAACTGTTCAAGGCTCAGCGTAGAGCCACGTTCAGTGCAACAAGGCTTGGAGAGTGCACACATGTTAAGAGTTTGCCTTTTTGCTGACAGCCAGCAGCAAGGGATAAGAGGGCCGCCAAGCTGTCAGGCACTTTAGCCTTGCAAAGCACTGTCCAAGGATGAACTTGTGTGCATGTCGGTGCTCTTTGCAGTCTACCGGAGAGACGCGCCAGCATGCACTGGTCTCAGACAGTGACACGTGCACTGAGGAAGGTCGGAACGTGCGGCCCCGGGGTGCCAGCGCGCGGGGCGGCCGGGCAGACGACGGGAGCCGGGGTGTGGCCGAGGCGGACCGTTCCCACTCCCTGACAGGCCTCACTGAGGAGGAAGTCAGACTGCTGCGGGGTTTCATCCGTGGGCGTGGCCTACGGGACAGTGGGCCCAGCGTGGCTGCAGGGCCGTCAAGCGGCCGGGCGGGAGCCGGCAGGATCATGTCATCCCGCACAGGCTCGCCACGCACGTCGGGCGGACCACCTTCTGACGACCCTGCCTTCCCCGGGGGGATGGTGTGTGGGAATGGGGACTTGGCCGGCTGGGGCGGGCCCATGCGTGGCCCACCGCTGCCCGGAATGCATCTTCCCGGCATGCCCGTGATGTACCCCACAGAAGAGGGCAACGGACACCTGGCTCCCTCTGTGGCGGACCAACTGTGGCTGCAGAGTACAGCAGTGGGTATGCTGCCACGCCGGCACCAGGACTCAATGGATAGTGCACAGACGGCTGGTGTTCCGGTCAGGCACATGGGTCAGCAGCAGCAGCAACTGGTGGTGCACGGAGGCAGCGGCGGTGGCGCAGAAACGCCAGTGACGTCCGCTACTAGGGCTGCGTCCAGCCAGAGAAAGAGTGGAATGGCGCTTGGTGGTGGGCAGAGGGACGAGCTGTACCCATCCCAACAGCCGCTGCAGCCACACCAGCTGCAGAGGCGCTCTGATTGCAGCAGGAGCAGCCAACAAGCAAGCGGGGCAGCAGGCGAGCAAGCATGCTTACCATCGGCTGGCATGGGAGGGGTGCCGATGGTGGTTGGTCCAGATGGCTCACTCATGCTCGCCCAACCGACTTACCTGCCACAGCACAACCATCTTAACTACCTTGGCCAGGCGTTGGACGGTTCAGGAGGTCCACAGCATGGTGGCATGGTGTATGCTGGCGCCCATGCGGGTGCTTGGGGAGGGCCCAAGGGTGCCCATTACCTGCCATGGGCTCCAACCATGCAGCAGCCCATGCAACAGCCCATGCAGCTACAGCAGCCCATGCAAAAACGCGTGAAGCCAGCAGGCAGTGGCAGCAACAGTGGTGGTGGTAATGCCGGAGGTGCCATGCAGTTTACCAACCAAATGCGCGTCATGGAGTTTCCCCAACCGCCCTCCCATGCAAACACTGACACTGGTTGCAACAGCGCTCCAGTCATGCAATTCCTGAAAGCTGGGCCCAGCGGCATGCACTTCGCACGTGCTCCAAACCCGATGGCTGGCGGTGGCGGGTATGCCCACATGCCTCAGGGCGTGCAGATGGAGGTTGGTAACGGCAGCCAGGGTGGTTACTTTCCGTTGGGTCACGTGAGCCAGATGCCAGCTGGCACGGCTATGGCTGGGAACAACGTCAGTGTGACGCTTATCACAGCTGAGCAACTGCAGGAGCTGATCAGAGGGGCAGCCGCACAGCAGCAACAGCAGGGGCAGGCTCACGTGCAAACCATGCAGACCATGCCACTTGCCACAGCTGCCAGCCAGGGCTAATTCTTCCACAGGCTAGCCAACCCTGGCTGCATTGTCCCTGGCGCTAAGGCTAGCCAGCCAAACACTACTGCATCTGCTTAGCTATCACTGCTGCAATTGCTGCAGCTGCTGTGGCTGTCGTTGGCGGCTGCTATCAGGCACAGCGGACTGGATACAACCGCGCCGGGCTGCAACTGAAACAGCTTTGGCTGTTATGGTAGACGCTGGCAACCGACTGGGCAACCGACTGGGCAACCGACTGGGCAACCAGCAGCACAGGGACCCATGTGAGGGTGCCTCAAGTTTTGATGCAACTTGAGCATAATGAACCAACCAACACTTGCCTCTTGACTTGAATGTACAAATGAAGCTCTTGAATGATACATCATGGTCCAACAATACACAGAGCTAAACACAAGCAAGCTGAGAAGGGCAAAGCAGCTGGCCTGCACCTTGACTGAACTCATTGAGCCAGGCCTTGCCGTTGCCTGACCCTTTGGTAACAGCCATGATGTTCTGCTTTGGAAACCAGCTTGCACGTGATAACTGGCAAGAAGGCTTTGTAAGACGCCCGGCCTGCAGCAATGCAGGCATAAATTGCAATTTCTGAGCTTGGAAACCATCAAAAATAACTTCTTTGGTTAGCACTAATCACAACTGAGTTGTGCTCATCAAACTAAGCGTGGCATGTGCCTCTTGAGATTAGGGTCACTGCTTCGTGTGGCATGACAGCATTGCTGCACCCGCTTTGGGGGTCAATATATCTTCTTTTTCTTTCTTTCCCAGTTTTCCGTCCCCCCTCACGGAATGTTGATTGAACGGTGAAGTCGTCTGACATGTGACAGCACTGACATGTGATCGCACTGACATGTGATAGCAGGTGACGAACACAATGGCTGTATACTGGGCTTCCCTGCACGACTGTGGAGCACGCTCGGCTTTGCTTTGTTTGAGTGCCTTTATTGCATCATATGTCCTATTCGATTATGATGGCAAAGCGCCTGCTGCTGTGCACAAGACTTGGAGTGTGTGCTCTGTGATGAGGTAGGCCTACAAGCCTGCCACGTGTTTTTAAATGCTAAGAGTCTCTTATATAGCGCACTGGCAAGTGCCCTTCATAAGGCGTGTAGCCCTTAAGTGGCACAGCTGGAACATATGACTTTAAAATGACGCCAACATCGGTTTCAAGATTTTCAATATGACTGCCTTGGTATAGGCATGCCATTCCTGAACACTACTCCGGCAAGGCTCGTCATCCAGCCGTTTCTCTGTGTTCTTGACCTGCAAAGCGCCAATTGTCCTTCCAGCTTTGCGAGCGGGAATTTCCTGTACAACGGCCTCCACACAACAGGCTATGGCGTGGTCTACTCCCGAGTTTCCTGGTGGCCTATTCTGAGCGTTGGGGCTGCAATGCCTCTTATGACATTTTTTGAATAGACTAGTATCACGCTGGTGTCACTGAAAATCTTCTGAACCCGCAAGGTACGCAAGGCGGCCAGCTTCAGTCCTGATGATGTTGCCAGGCCCAATCATGCCTTATTCTACCAGTCTGAACGTGTCTGCCAGTTTGCCGGCTGGCATGCTGTGATGCAGGATGAGGAGCAATCTCTTTTGGTTCCATTGGGACGCATGCGGCACGGCTTTGGGGGCCATGCGAAAGGTCACGGCATAACTGATGTTCTGATTGCTATGATGTTTTGGTTTGCCTCTGTGTAACGAATCAAGCCCATACGCCTCAGCCTGCTCCCTTTAGCAATCAGCAGTTTGATTGTTGCCATGAAAATGGAGCGCTATAGCATTCACTGCAACCAAGGCATGCTGCATTGCGATGTCAGAGTTATTTGCGAAGCGCACACTGTTTCCCAGCACGTATCAGTCAACAGCTGCAACCACATTGACCTTGCAGAAATTGAAGGCAGGGTTCCCAGCTAGGCACAATCATGTGTGGTCAAGAATGCCCAAGTCAACACTCCCTCACAAAGTTATCAAACAAAGGCAGTACTGGTAGACATTGCAGACAACCCCATCGCTGGAATGATCTCCATGACGTGCGCTCGACATCCTAGCATGCAACGGCAAAAAAGGACCGCACAATGTTTACGCAAGACCTGCTGAAAATGCCTGCATTGGCAGGGGTGGCCCAACCTTGTCTTCAGTTCGTCTTGCACAGCCGCAATGCCGAGCAGTTGCATATGTACATGTCCAGCACATGCATGTGCACGTGCTGCCGGCTAGTGGGAGAGTCTGCTGGGACGCCAAACAGTGTGCTTGCATGCCAGCACAGACGGCACCACACATCTCAGCGTGTTGAAGGGTCCCAGGCCAGGAAGATGATGCGCACACAGCACAACCTTCTATTGCTGTGGCTATAGGCGTGTGCTGATAGAAAGGCGATCACGGTTTTGCACATCATTCCCAGCATTCCCGCGTGCCACCCTTTCATGGCTGTGCCCAAGGCGTGCATCTTTCTCATTGCTGTGGCGATAGGCACACACAATGCCGTGTACCTTTGGACATGTGGCCACAGCTGACTGGTGCAAGCACAGCTGATGGCACACACACACAGACACTCTGTTGAGCTGTCCTCCCTGAACTGAAGGCCATGTAAACAACAACTACAAAAACAACAACAACACACAGAGCGGTGGGCCCGAGCACTTGGTGAGTGGGTTGGTTCATGAGTCAGTTGATCAATAGCCGTTGAGCTAGTGTTGGTCCATATCCGCGGTGGTCACGGCGGTGGTGGGCCGTGATTTCCCCGGGGGCGTCCCTGTGGCGGGCCGGGGGGAGGTGGGGGCGGCTGTGAGCTCCAGCTTTCCGCGGGCAGTGCTCTGAGGCACGAGCTTCTGCGGGCAAAGAAGGAAGAGACAGGTATGGGTGATTGTCGCACTATCGGCATATACATGTGTGTTTACACCAGGGAAGCCATCAGAGGACACGGAACGGGATGGGCACCGCCCTGGCCTACCCTGAGCAAGAAAGCACAACGAACGCAGGGAACATCAGCACTGCATGCATGGACGTGCACAAGACAATTCGAACAGCATCACTACTATTGCGTCAACAGAAGTCTTGGTTGCTTCTGGCTAGGTCTATGTCGCTCGCATCATCGTGGCCTCCTGACAGTGCCTAAACGCTTGGATTTGAAGCTCTCCAATCTCAGCCCTCAAATTCAGATCTCCCAACCTAAGCCCTTTGAACTAGGCTACCAAATCACCTCCAATCTAAGCAGTTCAATCCAGGTCGTCTGAAATAAGTAATGCCGAGGCTTACACCGAAGCTCACATCTGTGCGCGGATTGTTGGCTGACTTCTTCATTGAACCTGAGGAATTATACTCGCGTGTCACGTAAACGGCAAGGTGCTCACACCTGTGCGGGTGCGGCTGGCTTGGCCTTGGGCTCGGGGGGCGCCAGGAGGGGGTCGCCCGCCCGACTGATCTTGGCCTTGGCGGGAGACGGAGCGGGGATGGCGGGGGCGGGGGCGGCCTTGTCTCCTGCAAGTGTGAGTGTGGGTGTGAGAGTGTAAGAGTGTAAGTGTGAGTGAGAGAGAGAGAGTGAGAGAGACAGAGAGAGAGTGGGAAAGTGAGAGAGAGTGGGAGAGAGCATTTGCATCTGTACACGTGTTTTCACAAGTGGATCAGAATATGGCTTGTACAACATACTCACATCACCACATCGCCTCACATATTCAGCTCATGTCGTCTGTCACCCCATGCATCTGTCACCCCATGTAGCCATTCGCGGTGTGGATTGCTGGCGCAAGTTCTAATCGTACACATTTGTTCAACTTTTCAAATCAAGTGACATCTATGTAAAACAGCAACAGACAATCCAAACCGACTTGAATTCTATGACTATAAGGTGGCTCATTCATCAAGCCTCTGCTAGGGCAGAAAACGCCTATCACCTGTGTGTGCAGCAGTGGTCGCAAAGCTGCCCGCTGCTGCCTCAGTGGCATGCGATTGGAAGCGGGAGGTGAGGGCCGACCAGGCGCTACCGCCACTCTTCTCAGTGGTGCCTGCACGGGTCCAGAAACGGTCGGGGTTTAGGGTTTAGGATCAGGCTTAGGGTGAGGTGGGAGGTGGTGCCTGCAACATTCGAATCGACATTCGAAATGTCATGGTGCGACACAGGCATGACGTGACAGGCCACAGACAACAGAACTTCTGACGAGTGCACCTCCCAGAACTGACTGGCATCATCCGTGCCAACAACAGCGTCATCCGGCGTCAATGCAGCATGGCAAACTGTGAATATGCACTATCAAAAATGCGTAACTCTTAACAATGTTATGACTTCCTATGTGCGTCTGACAGACAGCCCAAAAGGAAGCTGAGGAACCTATCCCCGTCGCCAGCTCAGCTGGTAGGGTTCTGCCACATGGTGTGACAGACCTGGGTTCAAACGGCGGGGTTCGACTTTGGGGTTTCCAGGCTTAGTACTAGCAGCCCAACGCGAACTTTAAACTTCTTTCTCAGGGTAGGTCAGGGCGGTACACATCCCGAACCGCGTCATGTGACGGCTTCCCGGATGTAAAATTGCCTTGAAGAAACCGAATACCAGGCTGAAAATTGAAATGAGAGTGAAGCCAAGACGTACATGGGTAAAACTGAACAACAGGCTGAAAACTGAAATGGTAAGCACACACCTGCTGCTGCTGCTGCTGCTGCTGTAGCCGCTGCCGCGGCCGCCTTCAAAGCCCCTCCTTTCACCCCCCTCGCATGCGGCACCGTGCTGCTCAGGCCCTCCATTCCCTTGCGGTGGTCGTCGTCAGCGTTGGCAAAGTTAGAAGTCTGGAGGCCCCGGGCCGCGGGATTGCTGCGCTCAGGACAGGACAGGATGCGTCTCAGTTTCTTAACGGTTTCACCGTGTCATCAATGCAGACAAGCCGACAGGCTGACAAATGGTGTATATATTATATACGATCAGAAAATATGTACTACGACATGTATTATGATATTATAATATATAGCACATCGATCATCCCTGCCTCCTTTGCCCCCGCTGAGCAGTCCTCCCCGGACTGAAGGCCATGTAAACAACAACAACAAAAACAACAACAACAACAACAACAACAACAACAGCAACAGCAACAACAACACACCGCAGCCTCTGATAGCTCCTCATCACCTTGGCGGCTACTGTTATCAGTGATTCCATTGTTCGACTTATATACGGGATCATGTTCCGATTGGGATCATGTTCCGGGTTTGACTTGACTTGACTTGACGGCATCATGTTCCGATTGCTGCTCACCTGACGGCCGCTGCTGTGGTGCTGCGGCCTCCCAGCAACGATCTCAGCAGGCCAGGCTTTTCCTCGTCCATGGCCACCGGCATGGCGCGCATCTTGGGAATGAAGTTGGCGGTGCGCACCACGCCCGCACCCGCGCCCGCAGCAGCCAAGCCGTGGTTCTGCAGCGACAAAAACATATTTGCAGCGAGTGTTGCACACTGAGGCCCGCACAGAGTATGCGCTGCTGTGGCCTAGTAAAGGGTGCTTTGGCATCACGTCGTGTTGACCGCAATTGACGGTTTGCATGATCCGAAAGCATTTCATGATGCGCACGAGGGTAGTTCCGGCAGTCCTGCCGGTGGGATGTTGAGGGGGTTGGGCTAAACCAAGCAGGAGAAAATGGGCAGATGGGCCATCGGCGTCCTGCCAAGACAGGGGATTTCAGGGGGTCCAGCTGGCTGGTTCCTGCCGCCCCATGCCTTACCTGTAACGACTGCAAGTCCTGAGACGAGTTGAACTTGAAGATTTCGTGTGATGCCTTAAACCTATGTTATTACTATTATTACTATACCTAACTATTGATATTATTCAAAGCATTACTTACTTGATTAAAATCACAATATTATTGGTCACAATTACATTATTTATTGTGACAATTACATTATCACAATATATTGTGACAATTACATTATCACAATTACATTACAATATTACAATATATTACAATTACAATTACAATATTATTTATTTTTATTATCAGCATCGTTATTATTCTATACACACATCAATAAAGCATTGCCCCACCTGCAATGCCTGCAAGTCTTGCGGCGAGTTGAATTTGGTCACGAACTTGGAATCGTCTGCGTCCCTGAGCCCGGGGTCGTCTCTCTTGAAGGCCCACCGCAGCAGCAACACCATGGCGATCAGCGCGAGGGTGCCGCCAACTGAAATGCCGATGGCCAAGCCCAGTGTGGTCTTGTTCAACGCTTCGTCGTCAGACGATGGCGCGTCTGAAAGTGGTTTGTGTTGCAGGCATCCACGCTAGGGTAAGGCTAGGGTAAGGTTAGGGTAAGGTTAGGGTAAGGCTAGGGTAAGGCTAGGGTAAGGCTAAGGTAAGGCTAGGGTAAGGCTAGGGTAAGGCTAGGGCAAGGCTAGGGCAAGGCTAGGGTAAGGCTAGGGCAAGGCTAGGGCAAGGCTAGGGCAAGGCTAGGGCAAGGCTAGGGCAAGGCTAGGGTAAGGCTAGGGTAAGGCTAGGGTAAGGCTAGGGCAAGGCTACGGTTTCGCGCCGTCGGCAGGTCAAGCCGCATCTGAAAGCGGTCTGCGGGATGAGGTGGGGGTAAGGGCAAGAAAGACAAGGATAGGGCTAGCATGCAGGTAGGGTAGGGTGAAACAACTTTGCGCCCAGGTCAAGTTTCTCACTTAAGTTTGCCCAAATTTTCTGCTACACTAACCACACCCTGGATTTGAGTAAGGCTGTCCGAGTTCCCACCCTACCTGAGTGTAGGCCGTAGGACGAAGGTAACGGTGGGCTGGGTGGCAGGAACAGCTGGCACATGGGCGTGCTGACGGGCGCGGGCAGTCCGTTGGGGTAGACAGTGGCCAGGGCCGAGGCGATGCTGCCAGCCTTGGCGGAACAGGCAGAGCTGCTGCTCTGGCCTAAAGAACTGGTGGCGTACGTTACTACTGTCAGCTGCGGGCGAAATGAGTGATTTATCAGGTTGGAAGAGTGATGTTTGGTGTGCAACGCCGACAATCCATCGACTTGGGCAGGCCAGCTCTCAGGTCCGCAGCATGAATCCTACGGTTGCATTTTGATCCCCGCGCCGTTCCCAACCCTTCTGCTCAACAGGCCGCGGCTCAACCACTTCAAGTTCCAGCCCTGTAGGCACTGTTGAGCGCTGTCGAGAGACGTAACAAAGCTGCCCTCACGTTTACGAAAAGAGCAGCATTCCACCACCCAACCACTCCAACCACCCATCAACGACAACAAAACCACCCAACCATTCCAACCACCTGCGTACCTGTGTCCCCAGTAACGTCCCAACGGTGGAGGTTGCCGCTGGGTAGCATGTGTCGTTGAAAAACGTACAGAGGGCGCCAGGGGCGGCCGAGGCCTGGGCAGTGCTGGCCACGCCAGCAGTGGTGTAGTAGAGGATCACGTTACTCTGAAAACGGACGTGAAAACGGACAATGGCATCAGAACGTTGGCTATGGCAGATGCCCTGGCCTTGCCCTTTACTCAGGCTTGTGAAGCAAGTCCATTTGATTTATTCTGATTTGATTTATTCTTTATCCGGTGATGGGCTGTGATGGGCTGTTATGAATCCAATTCATAACGAGGCAGTCGTTGCTGTGCAAGCTAATACGTCGATGTTTGGATCATAGTTGCATATGTGGAAGCAGGCTCAGTGCTCAATCCCGCCCACACACGCACCTGCTGCAGCCGGCGACGATGTGTTGATGAGTCAGCCTCACTGTCACCACCACTGGAGCGTGACAACAAACTGCTGAC
Source organism: Chloromonas sp. AAM2 (assembly GCA_004335635.1). Lineage (NCBI taxonomy): Eukaryota > Viridiplantae > Chlorophyta > Chlorophyceae > Chlamydomonadales > Chlamydomonadaceae > Chloromonas > Chloromonas sp. AAM2. The sequence goes on along the minus strand of QAXH01000423.1, from coordinate 434 downwards.
CCACGTGACGGGATTCGCGGAAACCGTTTCTTGTAACCGCCGAGCAAACCGTGCAAGCATAGACGTTTCTGTCGCTGAGCTGGTGGTGTCAGGTGCGTGATTGAGTCTACGACCATTGATGGTGACAATGCTGGGGGGAGGGG
>QAXH01000421.1:0-14886 GCA_004335635.1 Chloromonas sp. AAM2 | reverse complement strand
CCTGCCAGTCAGTGTGGATCAAAAGATGGCATAAGGTCATGTTGGCAGTCAGTGCCTCAGCCTGAGGGTTACTCAGCTGCTGCCTGTGCCTGTGCTTGGGCCTCCAGTGGATGTGCCACTGCCACGTCCACCGCCAACACCAGCCGGGGTTACTGCAGTGCCTGTCCGTGCTGGAACGGTCGCTGCTGCCAGCATCTGTTGCAGCTCTGCTTGCATGACCGCGAGCTGCTGGATTTGCGCTACAATAGCATCATGCTCGGTGGGCACAGCCCCAGCCACAGGTACTGCATCTGGTGCAGCTGAGTCAGCAACACAGTCCACAACACAGGTTAACAGGTTAAGGGCCTGGTTAAGTCTCAACCAGCCAACACGATGCAAACCGCTTCATAATCATGCAAGATCACATTACTCGTCATCCCCATCAGCAGGCATAATCAACACAGACAAATCATCAGAGTCTGCTTGTCTTCCGATGCCTCATCCAATGTCTTGGGGTCTAGGCCTGTCGTATCCCAATCCTATCTGAATCTCCACAGGAATAAATCCCACATCACTGGGGCATTCATCATCCGAGTTAACACCCACACATATTATTCAGGTTTTCTTAAAGTTCCGAAACCACTAGGGTAGGGTTAGAGTTGTTTGCAGCCAGGGACGGCTGCCGTATGACTTGCAAACTTCTGCCATGGCATGGCTTTGCTCTGCAAAGTTTTCCTGCCTGGGCGGCAGGAACAGAGCCCTTGGATCTCCTGTCTCGGCAAGACGCCTACGGTGCCCTGCCCCAAATCTCCTGCCTGTTTCAGCCAAACCCCCCTCAGACTCCTGGCGCCAGTCCTGGCGGAGCTACCCTGATGCTGCTCTACCTCTTGCTGCAGAGATTGACCTGCCAGGTCCTTCTGCTTCTGCTGCCCCTGCCGGTGCCCAATCTGGACAACCTCTATTCATGTATGGTGTTCTTGTTCACAAGACAGGACATAAGCTGGTCTATCTGCGATGTGTTGCCAGCATGGTCCAGCCTACTAGGAGTGTACGGGGATGATTTGTAACTTGGTGGCAGTGCTGCTGCTCCTGCTGCTGCCCTGCTGGCACCTGATCAGGTCGGTCTGGAGGCCGGCCAGCTGCCAATGGCCCCATGTATAGGATGCCTCAAGGGTGCATCAATTGAGCATAAATCGCTATTGCGTGCAGCATCCGGTGTCACCTTCCCACACACTTCAGTGGCCATCTTGTGCCTGTGTGGCTGGCTGGCTGGACACCACACCTTCTTCAGCTTGTGTGCATCCCTTGGCCAAATGCTGTGCTGCTTGGCCAGTGGCGCTGCTTCGCCTGAAATCGCCTGAAATCTCAAGCCAGCACCTTTGTGTGCTTTGGGCAACACAAGCGAACAGACAGCCTGCCGTCCATGATAGTCATGTGATGTCATCGGTCATGACATCCAGCTGCAGTCCCACGATACTCAAGTATGATTTTGACAGGTCATGCTTCAATGTCACAGGCTTTCTCCATGCTGTGGGTGGTTTTTGGCAATGGTGCAATAGTGACAGTGTTGTATGCCAGGGGCGTACCTCAGCATCCGACTACATGCGACTCAACCCCACCAACTTGCAAAGCTCGCTGCTAAGACCTGTCGCTGCTGTAGACAGTGTTGCGAGCAATTCTGCAAGCTGTCGTCATGCACTGCGCTCGTGCTTGCTGTACATGTTTGCTGGCAGGTCGCACCGCAGTTGCTTCCAGAATCTGCTGGCCTAGTTGCCGCTCTTACCCTTGGGTTACGCCTACTGATAGCTGACCCCTTGTTGAAGTGTAATGGCACACACACATATATGTATGTATAATGTAAATATGTACGTGTAATATATATACATATGTATATGTGTATGTATGTGTAGTCCCAATGATGTAATGACAAGTGACCCGTATGTCACCACGATCTGCAACTTCTATTGGTAGTCACCCATACGTAACGCCTCGTGGAAGCTGCTTACCCAAACAAACGTCCGAAGAAAAGAGGGCCTCAGTTACCAACTTAGCTTGGACTCGAGTTGAGACTGGGGCCCTTATGGCTTGGGCTGTGACTCAGCTGCTATTAAAGAGTCAGTCTGCCCAACTCCTAACTAGGGCAGCAACCAGACCGTATACCTCTGGTCAACTTGTGCCAGGCCTCAACTAGTGCCAGACCTCAACCAGACCGTACCAGTGCCCCTAGGCCTGTCAGGCACGTTGTGATGTTGAAGAATCAAAAGCTGCTGTTTCAGTTATATTTTTGCACTCGTGTCCATCCCACAGAAAATCCACACACTTGACCAGGTTGACCCACTGGGTTGCCTGATCCACTGGGATGGCTGTCGTGATGTGGGCGTTGCGTCAGGCATATGTGCGGTTGGCATTGAGAGTGCAAACCTGGGTCTGCACCGCAGACCGGCCAGCGAAAAGCCGAGTGATGTAGGTCGAAGCACACACCGACAGCGGACGAGAATTTTCACGCTGAGGCACAAGCCTTGGATACGCGGGGCGGCCAAAAGCCAGCCACATGAATGCACATTGGTTGTAGGAGGAACATGTGTCAGATGCGTGTGGTTCCGGGTCAGCGTATAGAAATCATAAGCGGCAGACGGTGAAAGTGATTGCAGTCAAAAGACCGAGTAGGAGACGACGAGATATACCGTATCGGACTGTAATTCTATAAAAAGACAAAGCGTTAGAGCCGTTACAAAGGGGGGACCAAGAAGGATTGACTGGTCAACCAGAAGTTGCTGACTAGCGTTCGCTGGCAGGGCGTAAGAATCAGGCAGGCAGTGGGCCTTCAAATCTCGACGCAAAGCCTCCTGCCGGTAGTAGGAGGTCTGCCCATCTAACAGTACTACTCGTGTGCCGATTTCATTCTGCAATACTTGGTAAACTGCGGCGATTCTCCAGGCCAAAACCCTTCAGACCAGAGTCCAAGTGCCCGGTCACCTCACCTTTTGCCGGCTTCCGAGCTGACTGCGTCGCTGTCAGCAGAACAGCTCTGCGATTGGTAGATCGTTGTCCAGCAGCACAAGCTTGGCCAGACTGCTCCAGCTCCAGCGCTAGTCCTGACGGAACGAGTCCAGCGCATAACCGCACAGAGGCGTGAGTTGGCTCCTTCACACATTGGCTCGATTGCAACAGGACAATTGGTAGCCTTGCCTTTACGTCCCCATCGCTTACCTTCACGTTCCGTGAAATCCGGAAAAGCGTCCCCAAGGCCGAGCTCTTTTAAAGAGGCTGCCACACCTGAAGGTGAGAGATCATCCAGAGAGTGCATGCCAATCTCCACCAAAATTAGCGATTGGGGGACGGAACATTAGCATGCACATGCATAATGACATGTCTCGACGTTGAGCGATGGCGCATGGGACCTGCGACTGCAATGGCTTTACCTACAACTGCATGGAGTTTATCATGCGCTGTGTGCAATTGCAGGAGTGGATGACACACGTTTGACGGCCTCGCCCAGCTATTGAAATCTATAAGGTTGGTGCTGATGTATGAACAGTTTTTCAACGCAATGGGGGCACGCCCGGTATCGATGGCATTGAGCAGGTTCAGCATGTGCTGAGCAGCCAGCGTGCCCTTCTCGGCCCTGCCATGATAGTTCAGGTAGTATGAACAAGTGAAGTACATTACTAGCCTGTCACCACAAGCCTGTCATCAGCCTGCTGGAGTACCTACATGCTTGCACACTCTCATGTGTGTAATTGCTAAAACCGCCGACACGTTCCACGGCCACTCTGACGCAATCCACGGAGTCAAACGCACACTCACTTGAACACAAGTGCCCAAATCGCTTGCTTGGAGCGCCGAGGCAGCGTCTCGTGTCACAGACAATTGCAAGTCGCATCAACTTCCAGGTAGAAGCCAATGCAGCTTATTTGGCTGTGCTAGAGCACTGCTGCACTGCTCGCCGCAACATCGGCACAGGTCTAGTCTGGAAACACCTTGGACTTCACCACTGCAGTTACAGTCTGACTGGAACCAGAGCTGGAGGCAGTTCGCCGCAGAATTGCGGAACAACACATGCACTGCGAAGCCAAGCTCTCGCATCACTTGCGTCTCCCGTCTTTTGCGCCTGCAGATACACAATCTCGACTACGGCAAATGTCTTCCACGGCTTGCGAGTCACTGGCACAGGTCAAGGAACAGTCTAACACGCAAGTCTACGTGCAAGCATACTCGTGCAGCTCAGGCAAGGATTGACTATCGGAATTGATGATGGCAGCGGGTGCCACACATGCCCGAGCGACCTTAGCAATCATGGCAACATGTATGAGGGCAGGAAGAGTGCACGCGCACAGGCGTTTGGACTGGCTGTACGCCTATGCCTTCTTAAGCTTCCCCTGATACCTCTTTGACACACACAGCCACTTCATACGCAGTCAGTGCCACCTTGCTGCAACAGTTGCAGGCAGCAGCATGACCACTGTCAGCATGCACGCAACCTTGGACAAGCCAATGTGCCCAATGTACCTGAGGTGCTGGTCAGGATATGCAGAGTAGGCTTTGACTACTTTGTGGGCCAATTCATAGTACATAAATATTGTTCGCTGTAACATACATATAAATCAAAGTCTGCCTTGGTGCAGGAGGAGACAACGTATTGGACTGTGCAGACTACCAAGATGAATCGACCAGCACGTGTACCGCGTGCACCAATTGGGAGGGGCACGTGGCAGCCCTGACCACGGCATGGAAAGAAGACCTCAAGGAGAAAACACTGGTCAAGCAGAAGCTTGCTGCGGGTGCGCAGGGTGTTATCATGCATGCAGTGGGCTGATACTATTCCTGTGATGCACTGGCTTTACATCAGCCTAGCCAAAACCGCGTAGCACTGTTTATGCGTGTGTTCCACTCACTCTGACGTTAGAGCGGTGCGATCAATCTCCTACTAGTAAACACTCCTGCCATACCTCGTCAGACCTGCTCGCTGCTGAAGACTGCACTGGTTGGACGACTGCACTGGCTTTTTTGTTGTTTTTTCCCCTATGCCAACCGCTGCCAGGTACGCCCTTGAGCTGCTCGCATTGTGGCTGATCCTGCCCAGCTTGTGTGCTGTTTGCAGTTGAGCTTGAGCTTCACGCCAACGGCAAGGAAATTGCATGGCTTAAGGATCAGCTGCAGGAAGCACACAAGGCACGGCAGCAGGACGAGGAGATCCAAAAGCAGCATGCACTGCAGGTGAGGCCTGGCCACAGAGGAATATCTGAACACTGGTTGAAATGATGTAAAGATCTGCTGTTAAAGGAGCCAACCAATCATCACCATGTGCACTGACAACTGTGCCATTGATCTTGCGCAGTCTGTGTTCTGCTGTGGTTTTTCGTGTTATGGCTACCACGTCATTTCCAAACCTTGCATAGTTTTGAAGACCCAGCATCCTGCTGTACGTGTGCTGCTGTCCCAGTACCGTTCACGTCTGGAGTGCGGCGTGGCTCTCTTCAGGTGTTCCCTTCATACCTTCACTTAGGACGATGGTTGTTTGTGCTGTCATCCGATGCCCCCCATGGTCTGACTTCATACCGCCTCAGCACATTGCAGACTGCGTCAGCGAGGTGGCGAGTTCGTCTTGCGGAGGCCGGAGAGCTCGAGGCGGTGGGCAAGGTGAACAAGCTACAGCAGCGCGTGGCGGAGCTGTCCACCGAGCTAGGAGTTGCTAAGCGCAACATCACCATGCTCACCGAGGGCAAGGCCAAGGTGCGCTGCCTGAGTGCTACAAAATGCTACTCAAAAACAGAAGAACATTTGTTCAAGAACCTGCAGGAGAAGGGATCCTTGTCCAGAGGGAGTCTTGACATTTTGCTTCAATGTTTGTATTGTGCCATGCGCCCAACCACCCAGTCTTTGAGTTCCCAGCTGCATCTTCTGTGGAGTTTGCGATTTAGAGTGTTCATGTGTAAGGAGCACTAGCAAGCCATGTGAGAGACAAAGGCCAACACAAGCTGTACATAGACGAGGATGGATGCCGTTCTAAGCGGCTCTGAGCAGCTGGCGGCTTGCGACAGATTGGGCTCCGGGGCTGGTTGTAGGCTTGCAATCATCGGAACATCGCATCGTGAATCATCATGTTTGTGGCACATCAGGCCCGCGGCTCCCGAGCTGCATGGCCATCTCCAAAGTCACACCCCTGCATTGACTTGGTCTTGCACTGCGTTGCCCTGCGCAGTTGAGCAAGGATCTTGCAAGCGTGAGGGCCTCCCTGGCACGGTTTATGCTGGCAGATGCTGGCTCTTCTGCCTGTGCCACTCCAAGTGGCTCCCACATGACTTTCTACAATGGGACGTTTGATTCGACAGAGCTAGCTGAACACCGTGCTGCAGAGCTTGAGGCCAACGCCGCTGGTGGCTCGAGCCTTGATGGCATGCGTGATCTGAATCGCCATGCTTCACTTGAGGTCACGCGTGAACCTGAGGGCTGGCGACGAACAAGCATCGGGGGCACAGCTGAGTTGATGACGCGTCATGCCTCGCAGCATCAGTCGCAGTCGCAGTTGCAGCCGCGTGCATCACTGGACAGCCGCGTTTCTCAGCGGTTTCGTTCTGTTTCTGACCGGGCCTCGCCGTTCTCTGTGGCGGAGGTCTGTCCACTGTCACAAGCCGCTGCTGACGCTAACGCAAGCATGAGCACTGGGCTGGCTCCGCTGCCACCAGCCAATACCTGCCCCAATCCGGAGTCCCTGCCTGGCCCCTCTCAGTACGATTGTGGCATGGCAACATGTATGTCGGACCCTGCCTATGCGTTCCAGCCCACGCCAACGCGCACGGCCAGTGCTTCTGTGGTCATCGCCAGCTACGATCACAGCCTTGCTGGAGCCGCCCTGGAGCAAGGTAGGCTGGTTGCAAGGACGCAGCCGCCTCAGTGCTCACAATGTCTTGCCGTGCACACTGCGTATCAAAACTGTTCTCGGGCTGTTGCGCTGCCCAGCTACGGCACTTTTCTTGGGCTTGCCGCAGCCACTCACTGTCACTCCTGACCGCCGTCACTCTCGACTGGCAGGACGCAATCCGACGTTATGATATGACACACTGATCTCACTGTCCTTGGTGCCTCCAAGATGTCTTGCATGGTGCATTATGATGCCCTGGATTTCCTCATACCCCGTTTTCTGATGTCATGCACACACGAACATCCTTGGTGCCACCAGGGTGTCTTGCATGCCGATTCTCAGGAGCCTGTGCTATTAACCATTGTCGTGTCCTTTACGTCGCGGCCGCTGTCCTAGTCCTTAACGTCGTGATCAAGCCGTCAGTTTGCCCAAGCATGCCTCCACCACGCCTTGTCCGTTGCGCACAGGTGAAGAAGTCGCCTCAACTGCAGGCACGATTTACAAGGACGACCATGTCTGCTCACTGCCAACCGGCCACGACAGTGATAGCACCCAACTGCTAGGCGGAATCTCCGGTGTTGATGGCAGCAATCCATCTTCTCAGCGCTGCAGCTCAGACGGGACCGACTTGGCCATTATCAGAAAGCAATCATCGGGAATCGGAACCTACCGGGGGCCCAAAGTCGCGCTGTCATCTAACCCCGATTCCGAGTCGCTTCTGCGCACCAAGCCGCGCTTCTGGATGCGAGCCTTCGCGTGCATGCGCGCTCAAGCCTAAGTGGTGGCGGCTTCATGACCCCTCAACCAGATCGCCCAACGGTCATGCGACTGTCGCACGAGCCTGTTGCCGTGCGCTGGGGACGAGCACACGGTGGAAGGCTGTGTATGGCGCATATGCCGGTCATGGACAAGCCCACAGGGTTTCAGGTGAAGCCGGTCAGGATAGGCCCACAGCAGGAGTCTTCTTTGTATGTGAGCCCATCGCAGGCCTCAAACAGAGCATAGGCGGAGCACCCGACAAATCAGGGCTTCACAAGGACCAAGGATTCACAGTCCGGGTGCCTCCATAGGGCAGCAAGCGAGCAAAGGCCAGGGTGAAAGTGCCCCAATGCTGAGGTTCGGATGCGCCTTGGTGCTGGGATTGAAGCCTCTTGCCTGACGTCCATCCATCGGCCGACAAGCAGGTCAGCTTGGACATGTGCTGAAGCTGTGGAGCTCAGGTTACAAGGTTATGTCATTATACCAGCAACGGCATCTCATGCACGGTAGCTGTGCGTCACCGACAATGGTCATCGTTTAGCGCATGTATGAGGGTTACTAGTTTCCCAGTATTGGATACCGCTTGATATCCTGCAGCAGGCACGTGCCTTGGACGGTCAACTGTTCTCATGGCTTATGTCGACATCGGCACCATAAATATTGACAGTTGTGCTGATGAAGCGCTCTGACCGTGCCAAGCGCCACCCACGTGATGTGTAGCATGTGTCAGTGCTGGCGCCATGATTTAATTTGCGGACGACAGGTACAAGTAAAGGCCATTGTCACAAGCTGGCCCATTACAGCCGACGGTGTGCATGTCTTTGACTGAATAAACACCTGCGATTGGCAGGGCATATTTGCCACCTCTTTGGCAAGGGTTGTGAACCCTTAATCTATGTGGACTAAGAGCCGCGCTGGACTTCCAGCTTCTGTTTAGTTAAATTTGTCTTAGCAAATGCATCAGTGCAGGCGCCATACATGCCTGGCTGATGCCACCCATTCTGTACAATTGCTCGGATTGCTAGTCGGAAGGCGGAACGCCCGGTCGTGGCATTATGGTTATTCCCACCAACGTGGTTTTGTCTGCTGACCTGCCAACTGCAGCCGCACATGCGTGCTGTACCAGCGCACATCTACCTACTAAGGTGCTTAGAGATATTCTAACAAGGTTTCTTGGGACACTCCCAGCTTCAAGCCAGCTGCTGTTTTTTTTCCTGGTTTTATCGGATGCAGTGGCACACCTTCCGACTGGAGAAACAGTTTGCTCCTTGAACCAATTCTGGAGTCTGCCTGCTTCAAGTAGTTCAACCAGGATTATGCATGTAGAAATAAACGTTGCATGTACTAGCAGGGACTTCCAGTGCCGTAAGCTGGGCACTGACAGGCTCAGGAAGCCAGCGGAGTTACCTGCTGTGGCGAGATGCATGGCCTTTCAGCAACTTCAAGCCATGCTGTGTCCTTGCTCACGATATTTGGGCAAGAGCCGTGGTAGTAATGCTACAGGAAGTTGTGTGACACACAACCTATAATTATGCAACTAGACTGGACTGAGCACTCCTTTAGGTGACACACTCGACTGTGTACACGTTGCTGACCATGCTTTGTTGTGAGCACACCTACATGCAGCATTTGAGGAGCGTGCCTGGTCTACACGCTACCCACATAGACATGGCCATGCCTCAGTATTGTTTTGAGGTTCTGGGCAGCTGTGTGTGATGCCCACAGTGTGTGCAAGGGGCTTGCCAGGCCTGCTCTTGTGTGCATGTGCACACACATGCTGAGAGATTCGTCAAATTATCAATGTCATGTTGCTAGCTGGCTGCATGTGTGTTTGGTGCCTGGCCCATGTTTATGGCTGTGGAGAGTGAGACACTACACCAGGGCGTGATATTGCATCACGTTTTCTGGATGGTTGCAGCATTAGTTTACAATTGAACGGAGCAACGGTTGCATGTTGGAGACATAGTGATTGTAGCAGGCTCTGGCACACTCCTGCTTTGGTTGGTTAGGATGGCGTTTGGAGACACCATTCTGTCATATGCTTGGATTAGACGTGCTTGTCTTGCACACTCCTGCAGTGATTGGTGTGGAGGACATGCAGCCTGTCATGTGCTTGGATGAGCCATGTGCAGATCAGCTGCCATGCGCCTTGATGCCCTTGCACTCAGCCTGCAGAGGAAGTGCATCCTGTTGTGACTGGATTGCGCTCATGGCACAGTATCGTAACTCACACTGCTACAATTGCAGGCGCGCGCTCTCTAGTGATAAGGAGGGCAGGTAGACTGATCTGTCGAGGGTCATTCTTCCATTGGTCCGGTTTTGGTTGTGACGAGAGCGCCTGGACAGACACACGCTGCGTGCCGTGGCTGCATGCTGGTAGCCAACACTAGCAAAGTCTGTCGCATGGGAAGCACGCACAAGTTGTGGCGGCTGGGAGGCACCTGGATTTCTCAGGGGCCCCTTGCCAAGGTATAAGAAGGGTCACATTTTTACAGTTAGGGCGTGCAGTGGACTGTGAGCAAGTCGAAAGAGCTCTGTGGTTGATTAGCTGGGTAATTGACTTTGCGTTAGTGCATGGCTATTTGTGGAACAGGGGTGGCCATATGTTTGAAGTTGCACCTTCGCGCACACAATCTCGGTGCCATGCCTGATAGCCACATGCTTGAAGGCCACCTGGCGGCGTGTGCTTTGCTGTCAGAGTTTGTACCTGATACATAAGACTGCCTGCTTGTCGCGCACTGGATAATTTTTCCCATCACGGATGGATGTTGGGCGGAACCCTCATGTCATGTGATAGAGGCATGTGGTGTACATGCACAACATCTTCGTAACCATGCCAATCTTTGTTGCAATCTGGCAGACAGGCCTGCTACTTTATTCATGGGCCAGTCAGTCAGTCGCTGCTAGTGTATCAATCGTTTTATGGGCAGTCAAATTGCAATTTGCGCGCTATGTACTGGGTGCAATTTCGCCCGTCTTCCAAGGTGCCAGTGGGGACGCTGCAACAAAAGCGTGGTTTCTGCCGAGCATTGAGTAGCTCTTCTTTTCGCTAATGCTCTTGCTGTGATTCACACTACACGAGGCAGCAAGAGCGTGTTCTTGCCTTACATTTCATCCAGCTGATTCTTCTGGGGTCGGGACTGGCCTCTTTTCCCTACATTACTGAACTGTTGTCTCGAGGCCGCCTGCTGCCTGTGACAATTCCCCCCGTCAACTTTCATACAGCTTGCTAATCTTGCGAAGCACTTGAAATTGTCTGTTCTGCCGCACAGCGCTGTGGCATCGTCCTAAAGAATGGTGTGCTTGGCTGTCAAGAGATGTAGGTTTGAGCTAAGAGATGCAGGGCTGTGACTGTCTCTCTTGAGAACTGTTAGCTGGCTCTCTAAAGTACTTTCAATTGTCTGTTCTGCCACGCATCATTGGCTTGTGGCATCATCCTTAAGAATGGCTGCCAAGACGTGCAGATTTGACTAAGAGATGCAGGGCTTTGGCTGTCTTGAGAGATGGTAAGAACCATGGTAACAATGTAATGACGACGTAGTCAAACTGGGGCCTACAGGGCGCCCGAACCTGGTGCCATTATTACGCCTTTGGTGTGAGTTGCTGATGCTCAAGGTCAGCAGCTGGGGTATGTCGGTATGCTGAGCGGTGCCTATGAACTAGCGATACCACTCCTAAATGCACCTTTGCCAGGTTACATTGTATGTTCCACCTCGGCAGTTGTCAGATTGCACGCAAACGCGGAGTCAAATTGCATGCAGACGCATCGACAGGCCTGCTTGCCTAGCTGTTAAGCAGTATTGGACACGCATCCGCTGTTAGTAGGCTTCTGTACTAGGGAGTCGTGCTCACCACAGCACGCTACTCAGGCCATTGTTTGTCCCTAGCACAACCAGACTGCCACGAGGGTCAAGTTGAATCTGCGGTTGCTACTTTCCTTCCCCTCTTGCCCCTGCTGAGCAGTCCTCGCCGGACTGAAGGCCATGTAAACAACAACAACAACACACCACCGCAACCAGAATCAACCTGCAGCACGTCCAGCTGTTCATGCCTAAAAGTTGTCTACAGACTGCCTCAAAGCTGCCAAGTACCACAGTCCTGACACTGGTCACTTTTCCCTGGCCAAGTACAGGGGAGAAAAAAACTCGTTGCCGTTACGTTGGGAAGTGACTCCCGAGAGCCCACGTGCCTCGCACTGGCATCAGCATCTCTCTTTTCTTTTCGTGGCTGGGTACTTCAGCACGCCACGGCAGTTGGTGTGTGAGATCGTGACGTGAGGCCGGATTGGCTTGCTCCGCCCACCGCAATAACGCCCACCCATCAAAAATGGGAAAGGGAGAGGAACCATCGGGGAACTTTTTGGAGAACCTTGGCCGCACAGCATCCTTCTGGGGCCGTGCTACATCGATTTACTTGTCCTACAAGGTGCGTGCAAGGATGCTTGCATGCCATTCTGGCACTGGCATGTGCCCTAGTGCATGGCTTCGTGCATGCTCCATGACCTCGTGCATGGCTTGTTGAGATCGCCATCAGTTTGAGCATCGTAGGCAAGCAACACGTCCTGGATTCGCAAAGTCACGCCATGTGTATGTGGGCTGCCTTTACGTGCTTCTTCCCACCTCCATCTAGCTGACTCGAAACCTGACCATTATAGCACATCAACAGAGCAGCCACATTAGCGGAGTGGCCAGCGCAGTCCTACAAGCCCCATCTGTAGTGCAGACAGGCAAGGCCTCAGTAGGCCACAGTATTGGATAGACCAGCTAGTCTACTTAGGCCATGCGGCACATGACAGACGGCAGACGTAATGATTCTTCCTGTGGCATTTTTGCAATCGTTTCATGTGATCCTGGGGCAAGTTAGTATTTGCAGATCTGCGACCTTTATCTGATTGCATCTGTTGTTTGCAGCACGCTGAAAGCTAGCAAAAGCAAGTGCATGCATTCTGCATAATTTGCAACCATTTAGATTTGCATTGTTGTCCGCTCCAGCTTATTGTGGCTACCTGCCTGGCAGCTGCTTCGTAGAAGGTGGCACATGGGCACATGTTCTGTGCAGGGTGCTCAAATCAAGGCTATGGCGCTTTCAAAGCTGGGAGGCAAAACCGCAGAAGAGATCAACGACCAGGTGATCAATAACATTCAATGACATATGTACCAGCTGTAGTGGCCCAGTATGGCCCAGGCGTGTCCACATGCATGATGTGGACTTGCAAAGTGCACTTTGCATGTGTATGTGCCTCAGTTGCTGAAGAACTGCTCAGTGTGGGCAAGAAAATGAGGTTCACAAATTGCTGCAGTCCAACGGGCCATGCCGTGCCCTACCTGAGTGTGTGTCTCTCCTTTTCCCTTTCAATGGAAGCGCTTTCAATTTGAGTTCGGCCCTCAGCAGCGCAAGGCAAACCAGAAGGAGGTGTCGGGCCCTCTGAAGCCATTGGTGCAGAAGCCATCACCATGACGACAGTCTGTATGTTCATGTATGTGTGCATGTGTGTATGTGTTTGTGTGGGCGTCATCGCCATGTGCAAAAGCCATTACCATGATGAGAAAGTCAGCCAGGCCAGCAGTGACAATGTGTACGTGCGTGTGTGTGTGCTTGTGTGTGCAGGTGTGGGAGCCGCAGCATCAGCATGCGGGGGACGCCATGTACGATCTGTGCATCAGCCTGAGAGGCTTCTACCTCAAGGTGTGGTGCGCACATGCCTGTCACATCGCAACACAGGCCGTACAACAACACACTTCATCCAAATGTGTTACCCATGGCAAGCCGACAGGCCAACCGTCCAATGATCATTTTTCAAGGTGTGCACGTGCCTCTGACATGAACAATACCCCCTTGCTGAAGCAAGCTCTAGCTGGTCAGCGGCAGAGGTTTTCGTTCTTAGTTTATCTCGGTTTTCTTTACACATGTCAGGCTTTTCGTTCAGGCTTCAGGAATCTTGAAGGAATAGTGGCAAATGGCTTTGGAGTTGGGGTTTGGAGTTGGGGTGATGACAGCACCTTAGAGCTGTGTGAAAACTGGTTTACTGATCCCTAGTGGAGTAACTCATACTCAGTCTCATACTCATGATAAGCATCAGGAAGACAGGTTGGCTGACAATTCAATGGCCCAATCGCATTACAACATGACCACGTGTGTCCGTAGCTGCACTGTTCGGATGCTCATATGGTCCTCGCATTCAGCGTGGTCAGAACCCACACAACTCAGCACGCATCTACTCTGTTGCCTTTGACTCTAGCACTAGCACTAGCAGTCCGTTGCCAATGTGTGAGTTTGATCATTTCTTTCTCAGGGTAGGCCACGGCGGTACACATCCCGACCCGTGTCATCTTACAGCGTGTAACAACGCCTTTTGCCAGCAGTTAGCGTCGTACCGTATGTTTGAAATCTCATCCCGCAGGGCGAGAAATGACATGTAATAAGAACGGTCCCGGAGGTCCTGCACCCATGCATGCCAATCCATTTGCGCAGACGTTATCAAATGCGAAAAAGGCAAAGCAAACGCGAAAATGCCCTGCAGACTTATCGCGGAAGGCCAAACATTTTGTTGTTCAGTTACAGCTGTTAAGGTATCATTTTTATACGGTAGTGGTTGTGTCTTACCTTCAGGTTGGTCAGTTCATTGGCAGTCGCAATGACTTTGTACCGGAGCCGGTCTGCAGACGCCTTTGTCTGCTGTGCGATAAGGTGAGGTCACACTTGGATAAGTATCATCACACATTCAGTGGTGTGACAGAGTGAATCATCTAGTCTAGGCGCAGACCTTGGAACAGATGGACAGAACCAACGTGGCAGTGGGCTACTGAGCCACCACAGGCGAGTGTGAAGCGGTGCGTGCGTGGCTGTGAAACAGAGAATGGAAGCAGAGTGGTGGTGCTGGTGGTGAGGTTCAACGAAACAAGAAACTGAGTGCAGGGAACTGACGAGACATGCTTTTACAAGATGCATTTCCTGGTCAATATTTGTGTAGAACTGTAGAAACACATGTACCAGTTGGTCATATTACTAAATGTATTGACACCAGGCTGTCAGAGGACACGGAATGGTATTGGCACCGCCTACTACTTGCAGCCTGCTGGAACATGCTCTGCCATGGTCAGCATTTGTGCCTGTGTGGCGGGACATAGGTCAGCGTTTGCGGCAGAGAGCGTACATTCGTACACACAAGAGGCACTGCCTATACCGACCAATCAAGAATCAAAAGCGCGTAACAAACAGATAGCCCCCTTGTGTGTGCATGCCCTGGCTCCAGGTGACCCCCCTGTGTGTGCATGCCCTGGCTCCAG
>QAXH01000418.1:0-21288 GCA_004335635.1 Chloromonas sp. AAM2 | reverse complement strand
ATGGACGCTGCAATAGAGGACAATGCTGGCGGTTAAGAGAGCCGTCATGGGGTGTGAGTCCCCTTACAAACGCACTATTGTATTGATCATGAGAACAAACAACGCCTTAATCATGTAGATGTGTGTCATAGTTATGCGTACACGGCCTAGGCACATGTCACGCTACCAATGCCACGCCACTGGACCCCGCGCAAGCCCTGCCCCACCAACACGCTCTGTGACCCGAACAGTTGATCTTGTCAGACACTGCCTGGGCAGAGCCACAGCCAACACTCCACATGGCTGCCTTGCCCAGCTGCCACCAGCACTGTCCCCAAACACTGGCAGCACACGATGCCGCCCATGCAAGGTATGGGGCGAACAGTGTCCGCCAACACCTGACGCCTGGCTGCGGACATCCCTTGCGCCCTGGCTGCGGCTGTAGAGCACCCCTAAGCCAGGCTTGCTAGGTGCGCTAGTGACCGCGCTAATGCTAGCGTTTGGCGGGTTTTCATCTGCCTTCTCAACGGGTTGCTCACTCGGTGGTACCATGTACACTTCCCCATCCTGCCCTGTCACCTCTGCCATGCGTTCACCGTTCACATCAACAGTCTTGGGTGCAGGCTGGCTAGGCCCTGGCTCTACAGTACCCGTCACCCAATCACGCAGAACTTCGTTCCTACCCATCCAACCAGACAATGCACCCAGCACACTAGCTGCTGCAGCTGTTGGTGACGAGGGCGTGTTTTCCTTGTCAGTGGACTGGCTTGGGGCATTCGGCGCTTGTTGCTGGCTGGGCGTGGATGGTGGTGCAGTGGATGTTGGCTGCTGCTTGCTTGCTGCTGCGGCCCCACCAAACCAGTTAGAGAACACATTCGTTCCTTGTGACTGTGTGCGCCCTCCTGCTTCTGCACCCAGCTGTGGCTGCTGCTCGGCCTGCCTCACAGGTCGGCGGCTTGATGAAGGTCCCATCAGGCCTCGCATCTTAGCAGGTGCTGCCACTGCCGCAACTGCTGCCACTGTATTGCTGGCTGCACTAGCAGCCCGCACACGTGCCTCTCGGTACTTGGCTGCAGTGCTTGGGAAAGCCTCCCCACTGCCCTGACTGTTGCTGCTACCGCTTGGACTTGTCACCTCCGCGACCTGCACGCTAAGTAGCAAAGCATCCCTCAGCTGGCCTGTTGAATCTGCACCAGCCGCTGCCTGGGCTGACTCTGCTGTGCTGTTTTTGTCTCCTTGGATGTGATTGGCAGCCTCTTCCTGCCCCTGTACATCTGGATGTGGTTCGCTGAGTTGGTAGAAGTTGGGAATCGTTGCTGCTACTGTGAAGCCCAGGCGCCGGTAGAATGCCAGAGCGGGTGCGTTGTCATCTAGTACGTGTAGGAAGATGGCTTTAGCTCTGCAGGATACCATAAACACACAGACACTTGTTGGACAGCCAATGGTAGTGGCGCATGAAATAGGAAGGAAACGACTGGACTGGCACCATGGGCGTGAGTTTCTTCCATGGTACCATCCAGGTGTATAGCCACAGTCATACTCATGGCTGCCGCTCCCACCTGGCCCTGCGTGCGCTGTTGATGACTTGACTGAACAGCTGCCCTGCCACACCCATGCGCCGGTACCTACAGACATGGGTGAAGACATCCTGAGCCATGCACTTTGTGTATCATTTGACCTCATGGTCAAGTGCAGGAGACAATCACAAAGGCTGTGTATAGAAGCACATCTCTAGCAAGCAGGTAACTGCATCTTGCAGTGGGTTGTGTTGATGAAAAGCGCCACCACATGTGCGCATGCCGGTTTGCAGCAGTATGCATGAAAGTGCAACCTGCCTGCTCTCCAACATGCAAATGCCTTTGATGCAACCACTTACTGTGGCAGTGTTGCGAGCAGGCACACATTGGTCAGCATGTCATCGCCACTGAGCTGCAGGGAGCCCAGCGCCATGCTGGATGCAGAGCCACCGCTGGAGCTGACTGAAGGGCTGCTGCTGCTGCTGTTGCTGTCGCTGCAAGTGCCCTGGGTATCTGTGTCAGGGCTATCTCCAAAGCAATCCTGCGTTCAATTGGAATGAGTTCAGTGGTAATACCCCAGTGGTCCCCATGCTATTGCAGCACACAGATATGATGTACCTCGAAGAACAGCGATGCTGACATTCATTGCCACCACTTGGATTTACATGATCAGTTTGCCCCAAGCACTGCTGTGGGTATCTCGCTCACCCCTTGCTCGAATTCAGACACAGTGCCAGTGACAGACATGACGAAGCCAGCCATGGACTCGCCGCCCCCCTCCAAGGCATGCACAGCTGCCAGGCACATCCACCTGAGCATGTGCAACTGGGCATGTGTGGCACATGCACATGCCAGTGTGCCGTGAGCAGCACCTGAACTGCTTTCAGACGTACTGGAGCATGCAAAGGGTGTGTACTGGAGCATGCAAAGGGCATGTGACAGAGGCTGGTCTTTCCTGTGTACTGTTTCCTATGTGCTGTATGCTACATAACTACTACGAAACTCTGACTCTGCTGATTGGGATAAGCCATCGTGGTAAAATCACGCTCGAGCAAGCCACACACCCTAGCTACCATAACCATACCTTGGAGAGCTGACTGCATCATTCAGCGCTGCGTCTCCCACCACGATATTAAAGCCAAACAATTCTCTATGCAGAGCCTGCAGGCGTGATGCAGAACGCTGGCAGTGAGGCTGGTTCGGTCAAAGCGTGGCATCGGCGACAGCCAAGAAAACCGCGAACCTTGATCACCGGTAGATCTGATGCCCGAAGCAGCCTGATGTACGGTCTTGATGTGCTCATTCTGCTAATGTGCTGGCGATGTTGGCCGTGCTGGCCTCAAGAGCCCCGTCCTTCCAAACCCATCAAAAGTGTGATGCCACAGCCCTATGACCTGTGAGGTGTTCAGATGGGCATGCGAAATGGCAATTGTGAAATGACTATTTCAGATCCGCAAGCTGCATGTACCTTTCCTCCGAACCTCATCAGCCAGCTAGGTACCAAGGACGGAAGCTTTGCCTGGCGAGAGCAGGGTGAGCGGGTGTCGACAGCACATGTATGCGAACATGCTCTGAAACATACAGCTGGCCTCCAGAGCCCCGTCATACCACAATTGCCAGGAATGTGATCACAGCCATGACATGTGGGCTGGCATGACTCATCGGCTCCTGCTACTTGAGATCCTCAAGCAGCTTTCTGTGCCTTTCTCCGCACTTGCAGGTAGCCATAGCTAGGAATTACGGACAGAAGCAGTGCTTGGGCGAGAGGTGAGAGGTCAAAGGCCGGGTCAAAGGCTGGCAGTTCTTGACACAAGTGTATGCAAACATGCTTTAGAACAACGTGGCCCAATAGTGGCTTCAGTGAGTATTACTGCTGTATTGCAGAGCAGTCGGTGAAAAGGCACAGGCGACAGCATGCCAGAGCACACCATGCCTTGTGTCTACAATGCATAATGGGTGCAACAGCAACAGCAACAGCAACAGCAACAGCAACATGTGTGCATTACCCACCATGCAGGGCAAAGGACGCTCATCCGTGTTGCAAGGGCTGCAGCATGCGCAGGAATGCAGAGGGTTCGCAGTGAAAGGCAATGGCTTCATTCAGTTACAGTGAAGATGAAGAATACTATGAGTATGATCTGAGCAACATTGATGAAGAGACCAGAAAGAAGTGGGAAGAGGAGGCCATGAAGGACTACGAAGTTGAAGTGGACTGCGACCATTGTGGCAAACTCAAGGGGAAAGGCTGTGACTGCTCTGTATGCATGATGTGCGGTGCTCTCCATGCAAGTGGAGTCTGCTCCGCATGCTATGATGCGCATCACCTTGGGCACCTTTCGGGACAGAAGAAGGAGGAGGAAGAGGAGAAGGAGCAAGGGGAGGGAGAGGAGGAGGAAACGGACAGAGAGGAGGAGGACGAGGAGGTGGTGGACGGGGGGGAAGCCCGCAGGGCAACCTGAAGGGGAAGCAGCAGTGGCAGGCAGTGGCAGCCGTAAACGGGGACGTGCAGACAACGCCGGAGATGGACAGGGCCAAGCAGCCACCAGACCCAGAGTGTAGCCAAAGCGCAGCTAGGAGACAGCCTTGCCAAGTCCAGAGACGCCCTGTGTGGCTTCAGATTCAACCCGTGATCACAATGGGGCAGCCTGCCAGTTCTGGGACAGTTCTTTTGTCCTGTCAATGAATTATGGTTTATGTTCATTGTGAAGGACATACAATCGCCTGACTGATACATCAAAAGAGGTGTTGGTCTCAGTGTAGGTGACCCTCATGTGTGTTCAAAGAAGGTGTGTTGGCTGAAAATTGTTCTCACTTTGCACATGTTACAAAGCACGATGCCATTTTGCAATGCACACCATCAAGACAATCGACATTCACAGTCATGAACGGGCAGAAGCACAACTAGGAACAGCGATGCACTGGCCAGCCTCGCCCTGGTTTTGGATTGTGAGCTGTGCCAAGATGACATTGTCAATGTGGCAGCAATGGGTTGGATGAGCGCGAAAAAAGGATACCAGTCATCACAAGAGAGGAGGGATTCCAACCCGTCCAACCGTTGACACACCACCGGCCGGTGCCAGTGGTGAATGGTAGGGCAGCAGGGACCACGCACAGCAGGGACTTGGTGTGCTCAGCGTGTTTCTGTGACTGTTATCTGCGGAACACAAACGGGCCCCATTTTCATCGCCGCATACTGAGCTGGTGGCGGTGCTTGTGCTGGACACTGCGATAAAGGAATCTCGCGATCAGTGGCAACACCTTTGATGGAACGAAGTGCAATCTGCCCCATGTGCATCTGGATATCCGTTTGTTTAACCAGCAGGGACGCCGGCGAGCGAAGGCAAAAGACCCAAACCCTTGAATAGAGGCTGGCTTTGTGAACTGAGCGGCACTTTGATACACGTTGGGCCTTTAAACTATTCAGACCCAAACCTGCGTGTGAAGTTGAAAACCATTGTGGGCTGCAGCAACGCGTTTGGTTTCAACCGTTCCAGCAGATCCCAATCTGGAAGCTTGTAATGCATAGCAGACCTCTGAACCCTAAACAGGCTGTGTGCTTCATGCCCGCTGTGCTCTTCGCATACTTAAGAAAGTTGCCTGCTGACTGTTAAGCCAATGTACAACGCCACTCAATCAGCTGTTGGGTGACACGTGGCAACGGTCTAGTGATTATTTGCAGACGATCCGTTACAGTGTTTATTTGTTTCCTGATGGCTTTCTGATGTACCTTGAGTTTTGTCGTTTATGTACAATGAACGAAATGGTAGACCCCACACAACTGCTCGCAATTCGGCGGCAAACCCAACACAACGGTTTACAATTTGACGGTAGGCCCCACACAACTGCTTACAGTCTGGCGGTAAACCCAACACAACCGCTTACAACTTGACGGTAATCCCAACACAACTGATAACAACTTGGCCACCCGCCTCCGTCGGACAAGTTGGGGCGCTTGGGGAGGTAGCCAAGCCCTCCACCCCCCGACTGAGACAGCCGCAGGCCTAACACATGCGCACACAAGTTGCGGGATGTTAAAGCCATGCTCAAACAACCACAACCACAACCAACAAGCGTCCAGCGTATGCGCCCGTCATGAACGTCACCATGTTCAAGGCCATGGTGGCCGTGAAAGCATTCTCTTGACTTCGAAACACCTACCAGCCACTAGTCTTGCTACCGGCTCAAGTGCAAATGTCACAGTGCTTATATCATGATGGCACGGCACAGAGTTGCTGTTGGTGCAAGGCTGTTGTTGACATGCGCCTTGAGCGTCGACACGTAGGCTATTACTGGTAGGGCCAGAGTCTCATAATGTACCAACTCAGCGCGCATCCACACGACAGGCACGTATTGTAGATCGATGCCACCACGACAAAGTCAAG
This sequence comes from Chloromonas sp. AAM2, assembly GCA_004335635.1. Taxonomy (NCBI): domain Eukaryota; kingdom Viridiplantae; phylum Chlorophyta; class Chlorophyceae; order Chlamydomonadales; family Chlamydomonadaceae; genus Chloromonas; species Chloromonas sp. AAM2. The sequence goes on along the minus strand of QAXH01000418.1, from coordinate 15,410 downwards.
CTGTGGTGAGGCGGACATTCATAGGCAACGACGCATCAGTTCGAAGCCCGGGCCCTGAGGGAGCAACAACTTGGTCAGCCTGTCAGCGTTGGATTATTCTGGCTTCCCGTGCTGCTCAACTGATTCGCGGCGTTGACGCTCACCTGGACTTGCGCTAGACGGGCACGCAGGCGGCTCCATTCCAATTGCAGTTGTTAGAAACCTTGCACTCGTCTTCGTTCATCTCCCTGCGACGACCAAGCCAAGGATCGCAGGTCGATGTCAGACAGTGGGCAGCTAGAAGTACCATGGACAGACTTGTGACGCGGTCACATTAAACGTCGGAATGGCCTACCGTCCGACATGCTTCGCAGACTGTGCTGCAAGGGGCCCCATGAAATCGCTAAGCGGGGAGCGAGCTTTTGGGGTGTGACACTGTGACCTATGTTTTGATTGTTAGGCGCGTACCAGGCGTGGGCGAAATAGTGGGTAGTGGACAATAGAGTACCAAATGAGGATATGCTGGAATTGCTTGATGCTCTTTTGGGGCATGTTCCGGTTTTCAAGGCGTGGAGCAGAGCCCTGCCGTCCGACCTGTGACGCAATTCGTGACTTTAATGCCTGGAGGGCCGAAGGACCTGCTTCTTTGCTGCGAAGCAATGTCCTATGGGTGTCGGAGTGGATTGCTTACTGCTTTGAATGCTCAACGATATGTAGGGTTGTGATGCTGCCACCTGTGTCATTTCGTTGCAGAGCCTCCCGGTCTTGATTGAATGCGCACCTGCATGCCGGGAGTGCGGTAGCGATGCGCACGCCAGAGATTAGCAGCAGGGCGACCGTGAAGGCGACGAGCGCGATGGCACGGCTCACTGTATGGGATCGGACTTGCGGCATTTAAAAGGTGCTTGCTTTAGAGCTGGCGCTGGTTGCTGGCTTCGTGGCACTTTTGGCTGCAATCTCGCCATTAGGCTGTTGCAATGTCGGAAAGTGGATTATCAAAAAGTATGATTGATGACGCCAACAGATATGGCGGTTTTCATTCGAACTTGTTTTTTCAAATGAACACCATGTCAAAACTCCGCTGGGTCAGCGATTCGCACTTTCAGGCCAGGAAGCCCCGAGCAAAACACAGGGTCGTGCTCCATAGCGCAATAGCGAGCGAGCATGATGTCTGGGGCCGTGCATTGCTGCTCTGACTGTGGCTTGTGATCAACCATGTACTGGTTGCGATCTCTGGTCATGAACCCTACAAAGCGCGCTTCTCACAGTCAAGACGTCGCGGAACAGATAGCAGGCAAGCAAACCATTGTTTAGAGCGTTCTTTCGATCGCGGAGGCGTCTCACAACGTTGATAGGCGTGTGTGCGGCAGGGGTCAGCCTTGGTAATTGAGAAACACGCGATCTTTTGAGCGGCATAGTGCACACGCGTATCTTAGAGGGACCAAGGTTGCGTTGAGCGGGACATTGGGGTTAAGATCAGTGCTTGGGGTTTGGTCCAATGATTTGGTGTCAGGGCTCGCAGATGAGCATTACTGGCTCCAGACTGTCAAGAGTCAACAGCACATTCATCCGCATAGGTAATAATTGGTTGTGAGTCTCGGCGGGTGGCAAACCCATGACGGGTGGCAAACCCCCTGACAGTAATTCCAACAACTAACAATCCCAACAATCCCAACAATCCCAACCACTAACAACTTGGTGGCCGAATGTCACGTGCAAATGTCACAGTGCTTATGCCCAGCTGTTGATGCAAGGCTGTTGTTGACACCTCACGTCTCACTGGCCAGGTTGGTTTGTGAGTATGCTTCCAGGCATGATGTTCGTGCGCAACCGCTGGGTAATCCTTTCAAACAGCGCCTATATAAGACTTGCTATATAAGATGCTAGGTAGCTCGATTGCTGAAAATTCGCAGAACGACATTTTTCGAGCGGAATAACTATAAATAATAGTGTGCATTTTCAAATAAAAACCGCCATAGAAGACGAGGACGGAGCGTGGTGATCGCAGCGCAAGACCGTTAGGCGTTAGCGCTCACGCCTGACGCGACACTTTTGAGCTGCGCATAGGCTCCTGAACGAGAACTTAAGCGGGCACAGCAGGACTTTGTGTGCTCAGAGTGTTTGTGTGGCTGTTATCTGTGGGCCGCATTTTCATCGCTGCATACTGAGCAATGCATTCATTGAGCTAGTGGCGGTACTTGTGCTGGACACTGCGATAAAAGAATCTTGCGATCAGTGGCAACACCGTTGCTTGAACGAAGTGCAATCCGCCTCACGTGCATCCGCCCAACCCTTGAAGGGCTTGCTGCAATCCGCCCAACCCTTGAACCGAGGCTGCCTTTGTGAACTAAGCGGCATTTTGATACACTGGATATCCGTTTGGTTCACCAGCAGGGACGCCGGCGAGCTAAGGCATCTGCCCAACGTGCATCTGGATATGCCTGCGAGCTAAGGCATGAGACCCAAACCCTTGAACCGAGGCGGCCAAGAAGTAGAGCTGAGCGCGGTCGTCTTTGGCCTGCCATCACAGTAGTAGGGTTTGCTCCCATCAAGACGTGGGCCACGAAGGACTACGAAGTCTAAGTGGACTGCGACCACCGTGGCAATCGCAAGGGGAAAGGCTGAGACTGCTCTGCGTGCATGATGTATGGCAAGCTAAGCGGGAGTGGGTTCTGCGCCGCATGCGTTGATGCGCGCAACCTTGCCCATCTCCCGGGACAGAAGGAGAGGAAGGAGAAGAGAGAGGGAGAAGAGGAGAAGGAAACGGAGGGAGAGGAGGGGGCGGGAGAGGAGGAGGGGGGGGAGAGGTGTTTGAGAAGGGGGAGGGATATCCGTCTGTCACTCACGAAGTAGCTTCCACCACACACTGCAGGAGGTGTGCGCGACTTAGTGAAGAGCATAACCTCTGACGCCGGCTGCCAGAGAGGTGTTGGAGGAAGGGGCAGGGCAGCGGGACGGATTGTTGCAGGGGCAGGAGGGGTTTGCCGCGGGGCAACTCAACTCCATAGGAAAGCACACCAGTTGCAGGCGGCAAGAGCCGTAAACGGGGACGTGCTGACAACCCAAGTGCTAAACAGGAGCGAGCAGCGACTAGGCCCAGAGTACCAGGTGGCACATACTTACACAACTGGGTCAACTGCAGAATTTAAGCCAAGCCTTGAAAACTGGTCCACAATTCTCAGGTCACAGCCAATACAGTTCTCAGGTCAAGCTCCTGAGGCGTCACAGGTCCTAAGGCCAGGGCAAACAGAGAGTACCACTCACAACGCGTGTATGTGCTGAGACACACTGGTTCCAGTGCCAGTCCCAGGCATTGTCCCAGAACTGGCAAACTTCTTTTTTTTATAAGCTGAAGCAGTTCAATAGTCAGTTTCAGTAGGCTGCGCATCAAACCTGTAAACCCATGGGCAGTTTCCCCCTCACCTGATGCAGAGCTCGCTTCCTTGTTGCATGACGACTTGCGAACGTTTTGTATGGTTTCTTGATGACTGTCTTAGCAACTGGCTTTGCAGACTGAGCAGCCTTGGGCATGGCATTTGCATGTGACAGTCAAGTAGAACTACCCAGATAATATTGTGTCATTGCAGCGAAGCATGGGATTCTTTTGTGCTCTGATTCAAGCAGATTTTGCTGGTACCTTCAGAATGCGACCAGGCAATGTTTTTGTCGCTGGTTATTCTGGAACGCCACCAGACCAGGAGGCATGCACTTCCGTAAATTTCCATCTATAAATGGGAGTAGGCCAGTTTCTTAACGGCAATGGCTTAGGCACCCCCCAGGGATCTTACGTTCGAATGCTGGGGCCATTCTGAGCTGGTCAGGAACAGAGGGGCAGTGTGGGGGTGTCAGGAGTGTTTAAGGTATTATGAAGACTCACGGGGAAAGTCTTTGCAGACCAGCGATAAGTCAGGCATCAGGTATTAGTAAGTATAAATTACCAACCTAAGCCTTTTGTGGTCCTTGCAAGCCATCTGTATTCATTCTACACTCCTGCCCTGCTCCTGCTCGCAGCATTGGGCATGCAAAGTCGCGTGCATTCCAACTGGTGAGTTTGTTATACTGGTGAATTTGTTGTAAGTTGACCAACGCAGCCAAGCTGCTTGTGTGGCAAGGTACCTATGCAGTGTCTACAATGATAAATGGCCGACCCTAACCCGCAACCCAAACGGGCCGCCCACAGCTGGTGGGGCAAGGTCCCTGTGCAGTAGCTAAGGGTTGAATGGTTGACCGTGCCCCACAGCCGACTTGGCCGACTACCCATGATGGCCTGTGGGGCAAGGTCCTTTTGCAATATCCAAGTGTTGGATGGCTGACCTTGCCCCACAACCAAACCTGCTGGCAGGCTGATGACGGCCGACCACCAATGACTGCTTGTGGGGTAAGGTCCGTATGCAGTAGTTAAGTGCTGAAAGGCTGACCTTGCCCCATAGCCAATCCAGCAGCTGAAATCACAATGGTCGCCGTCAGCAGGACCAGAATTTGAATTCGCATGCTTTTTGATTCTTCAGTGTGGTCCAGTGCGTGGTGTTCATGATGCACAAGGCATTCGCTCGCCACTAAATGCCCCAATCACTCGGTACTTGATGTTACACGGGGCAGCGACAAAAAGTACCAGGCATCAGGTACCACACATCAGCGCGCTGATCACAGTGTGTTGCGCGGAAAATACGCAATCTCTCCTGGCCAAAGACGCTGTACTTCATAACACTATGACTGTCTTGTGATTACCCAGTCCCAGTTTCGGCGTTCTGACGGCCTGTCTACCCATCCTCCAGGCAAAACAAAAAGAAGTTTGCCAGTTCTGGGACAATTCCTGGGAGTCACACTGGAGCCGGTGTTGTAATATCCCGTAGTGTGAAGCCGTTGTGGGAAGCCGTTGTGGGAAGCAACACAGAGACACACACACACACACACAGACACACACACACACACACACACACACACACACATCAGCGACACACCATGGTGATCAGATGACACTGGCCCAGCCCACTCATACACGTCAACACTGGAACCATCACACGGCCCAGTACACACACCACAAACACACTGGTTCCAGCGTCAGTCCCAGAATTGTCCCAGAACTGGCAAACTTCTCTCTTTGTCTACCTGACTGTTGTTTATTACGTGTGGGGCAGGCTGACCCATTCAGTACGTAACCTATTATACAGAACCCCTGCTTCACAGGGCTGTTTGTGATTATTTTGGGGGGCAAGGCCAGCCATTGACTCTTAGCTACAGGAGGTCATTGGTGGCAGGCCGTCATCAGCTTGCCGGCTGGTTCAGCTATGGGGCTATCCTTAGCGTCATGACTGCCACGTTGAGAAGCGTCAAAACGCTAAGAACCGAGACAAAGTCAATCCTCGTGCCCATGAGCTCTACCAACGTGACAGCGGTTGAAGATTGCGGCATGGCGTGCACGCAGTCCGGTGAAGGACCGTGAATATCATCGTATGCATCAGCGGAGAGTCCGCGCGTGGGCACGTTTATCGGACGCGCGGATTGCCTCGGCGCGGGAGGCTGCCTTGACCTCAACGGGATACGCAACACTCGGACGGAGCCTTAAGCGCAAGTCCCACCTGTCCTATGTGTGGTGAGGTCAGCTGTACACATCCAAAGGGCCAAAGGGAGCGGGCCAAGACTACTAAGCGCGCAGTGTATGTGATGCTCGGGAGCCCTCAACCAGCTGTTCACAGCATTACCCTCAAAAAGTCACGTATTACCAGCTTGGACAGGAAGTACACAGCCATGCTGCGTGAGGAGCACGTCGCTCGAGATAACTGGGGATAAGGTTTTCGACCGATATATCAAGATAGAGGTGACCGGGGAAGTGTATATGGTACCACCGAGTGAGCAACCCGTTGAGAAGGCAGATGAAAACCCGCCAAGCGCTAGCACTACTAGCGCACCTAGCAAGCCTGGCTTAGGGGTGTTCTACAGTTGCAGCCAAGGCGCAAGGGATGTAAGCAGCCAGGCGTCAGGTGCTGGCAGCCACTGTGCACCCCGTGCCCTGCATGGGCGGCATCGTGTGCTGCCAGTGCTTAGGGGCAGTGCAGGTGGCAGTTGGGCAGGGCAGCCATGTCGAGTGTTGGCTGTGGCTCTGCCCAGGCAGTGTCTGACAACAGCAAATGTTCGGGTCACCGCGCATGTTGGTGGGGAAGGACTTGCCCGGTCTACAGTGTTGCCGCTGTTGCCCTATCGTCTACTGTTACATACACTGTAGGTGAGGCTGTGGCACGCAGGGACAAGAGTCGCAGTTTGGTTCGCAGTCTGGTTTGGTGCTTATTGGGGTTCTGCTGTTCAACTGGCCCATCACGATATCTCTTCTGCATATCAGCTGCTGCTAAGCGCCCGTCAAGCCTAGCCACAACTCAGCAGATACTTGAACAAGCCAAGAGGCAAACCCAGGGCTCCTTGCAGAACCACCGGCACCCAATCTAATGCCAGTCCAAAAGGGCCAGCCATGATAATGCAGCACAGACAGCCCATGACAACAGATAGCAAGCATCCTGCTCCTGCTCAACCCACTGTGGTTTACAGAGCTTGTTCGTAGCACCAATTTGGATGCAGGGCCTTGAATGTGTGCGACCCATGATGCCACTTGCCATCTGATTCTGACCTGATGCAAACCAGTGCATGGCCTGAACATCTGCGGGGCCATTCTCTCCATGTCCGTATATGTAGCACCTAGCACACACAACAGCCAGAGGAGGTACTCTTGGCTTCAACGTGACACCACCATCGCAACACGCAAAGGGACAGCCACCGTCACTTAATTGCCATGCCGCATCAACCGTGCCTAACCAGGACCTGCCGCTTCAACTCTGCATAATGACGAACCTGAACATCTCCTTCTTGCGCTCAGCATCTCCTTCTTGCCTATTCTGATCAAGTCAGGGTGGACCACACAAGCGCGAAGGCAACAGCAACCTCATGGCAGCAGCCTCTACATGTTTGTTTGTTCTGACTATCCTATGCAGCAGAGGTGCTCCAAGTGGTGCGGCATTCACACACCAATCAGATAGGGCAAGATGTGGATGGCAGATTGGCCAGGGCATGTTAAGATGACCTCTTGATTTAATATTCAATGCATGTGAGAGCAAGTGCTCTGTTGCTTCTTTGCTCCCAGACTGCCATCTTTTGTCAGTGCATTTGAGTTCTATGCCCACACTGTCTGTTGTATAATCACAAGAGGGGAGGGGTTGCAAACCGTCCAACCTACATGTGAAGGGGATTGCGACACACCAGGATAGTAGTAGTGCGCCTTGGCAGCAAGCATTCATACATGGGCTGACGATTCATCAAAGCACGACTTCAAAGTACTGATAAGGACTGCAAAACATGATTGTTGTATTCACATGTAGAATTCAAAACAAACAATCTATTGCAGTGTTACGCTGGTCTGCTACGGTCCCTAGTTGCAACTGCTGCGATATTTTCCAAATACTGAATCCTCAAATGCTGAATTCACGAAACTCACAGCTCAAATCCATTGTAACCCAGGCTCTACCCAAGACCAAGCACAACTTCGTCTGCTCTGTCCTTTTCCAAACCTTCATAACTTTGCCTAGAAATACGGGACTGTCAAGGGGCAACAATCCTCTGTGTTGTGCGTTACGCTACCCAGTCTTTTTAGATGCAGTTTCCAGCCTACAACACGTGTCCTGTACTCCAACCATTGCCTGTTCAGTTCCTCTGCACAAGGTCACCAGCCCGCTCCGGCATGTCCTCCTCATCCCCTTCCAGGGGGTCTGAGTCCATACCCGTGTCCAGTGGGTCGTGGATATCCAGGACCAATGGATCATCTCGATAGCGACTGGTGCTGCTGATAGTGGTAGTGGTACTACTGATGATGGTGGTGGTGTTGCTGCTTGTGCCAGTGGCAGCTTCGGTGTGCTGTGGCTTGGTGGTATGCCCATATGCATGGCCATTGCTTTCGCCAGGTGCTTGGGTGTTGTGGAGGCTTTCAGGTGGTGTGGCTGGGGGTGGCGGCTGGTCAAAGCTCTCAGGCGGGATAGATGGCGCCGGCACATGGGAAAAGCTTTCAACCGGAATAGACGGAGCCGGCGTGTTTGCAAAGCTCTCAAGTGGGATGGCCGGGGCCGGCATGTTTGAGAAGCTCTCCAACGGAATGGCCGGTGCTGACATGCTGGCAAAGCTGTCATTCGCTGCAGCCGGGGCCGGCGTGGCAATGTAGCCGTTGTTTGAGGCCGGGAACACAGCGGGAACCGGTGCAGGCTGGTAGGGCAGCTGAGGGGCGTCCCGGATGGTTTGGTTCCTGCGTGCCGGCCACAGTCCAAGGCAAGCCCAGTTGCAGACCCAATATGCATGTGCAATACCACTGCACGGACATGTGGAACCAAATGATGTGCCAAGACATTTTTACGCAACAAGCAAGCTTTGAGAGCGGGACTTTTAGACTGGACCAACTGATCTGCCAAATCTAGGCATAGGGATCTGTGCGCAACAAACCAGCACTCTGCGCACTTCTGCACCCAGCAGCTTGTTTGCCGGACTTCACACAGCCACAAGTGCACAAAACACCAGCTTCTTGACACGAGCTGGTCCACTTATTGAGCCACAGCACAAGCCCTGGGCGCACATGTTCGTATGCAGGAGCGTTTTCCCAAGGATGCACAAACGGCTCACACACCCAGCCAACCAAGCCCTCCACCCACCATTTCAGCTTGTGTGTGATTCCCTCGTACCAGTCGCTGTCCAGTGTGCCCATGTTGATCATGGGCAGTGGGCACAGGGAGGTGGTCACGGTGATGGAGCTGTTCTGCAGGACACAGGGCCAACAGAAGCAGACATGTGCGTGTTTTACCCCCGGGCAATGGAGCCGGTGCCCGTGATGAATCTGGACACAACCACGACTCTTCCTGGCCTCTGATCCAAAGGCCGTGACTATTCTACAGGATGCAGGATGCTGGCAACTATCAGGCATCTGCGCAATTCACCTCCTCAAACTTTGACAGGTACCAGCGCATGCAGGAAAACTAGCACATGCAGGAAAACTAGCACATGTAGGAAAACTAGAAACTACGTCTACTCTTTGAATCCGCAGCACCTGTGCTTCGTCCAACGGGTAGAAAACGGATCGCACATACACCCTTGATGAGCGTACACATGGGCACAAGCTGGTGCACGTGCGGCTCCTTCCCCACCTTGAGCATGCGCAGAGGTTTCTTGCCGTCAAACGAGCATCGGGCATGTGACCGAGCGTAGCCAGGCAGGTTGATGATGATGTCGCTGCTCTCTGGAATGACCAGCGGCCTGCGACCAGCACCAGGCAGCTCACCATTCACTGGCTGTTACCTTCACACTGGCAGGCATGGCCTCAATACACGGGACTGAAGTTTACAGGCACCTTGCCCATGGATTGGTACGCACCAAAACACCAGCATCTGCAGTCCAATAATCGCGGTGATGGTAGTTGTTCTGACACGCTCCTTGCAAACCTCAGTTTTGCTAAAGGGAACACGCACCGTGCAGGCCCCACAAAGCAAGCCTTGGGCACACACTCATATGCTCCCAACGAATATGCCATGCCGTGATGTGGCATGCAAATAATCTTCATGTCAAGCAACCTGTTCTGCAGCAACCTGTTCTAGTGCGGTGGTAGTTGTTTTGCTGAAGAGGAAATAAGATCTGCCAATCCCAAAAAGCAAATCTCGAACATACACTAAGCCAAATTAGAGTGATCAGTGCTCGTCTCTGACCTGAATGAGAGTGACAGCGGTGCGATGGGCGTGAGAATGGTGCATGGCACTGAGGGCGCCACCATGGGGCCCCCCGCAGACATGGAGTAGGCGGTGGAGCCCGAGGGGGTGGCGATGATCAAACCATCGGCCTGCATGGAGTAAAACCACACACACACACACATACACACACAAGGCCTGAGATGCTGTGCTAGAGGATAACTCTGACCTGTCCTAAGCAACGATGGAGCACAAGACAAAGGCAGCAGGTGGCAACTCCAAACTCAGCATGCGGGCGACACAACTTGGACCTGCTTGAGCCCCAGCTCGCACCTCTATGTTTGTGACGTAGTGGCCGTCCGCAAAGAGCTCCAACAGCACGGAGTTGGGGCATGCACCACGGTCAATCACTACCTGCACCACGGAAACAACCACGTGTGTGGCAAAGGTCAGGATCAGACAGGCGGCAGCAGTCTGTCTGGCCAAGGTTTATGGCAATCAGCCGCTGCTCCAACTGGACACCTCCAACTGAACACCTCCAACTGAACACCTCCAACTGAACACCTACAACTCAACACCTCCAACTGAACACCTACAACTGAACAACGAACCCCAACAGACTTGATCCATTATCAAGTGAACCTGCTCCACCTTGCAACCCTCTGTGCCCGCTGCCCAGCCCTGGACAGCCCTGGCTAGCCCTCCCCAGCCCCATGCACAGAGTCGCCTGTATTGCTCCACACCAAGTTAATTTGGTAAAATCACAATTACACTGTATTTCACTGCTGCCATGTTTGGCGCCATCTGTGCACGGCCCTGAGCAGCCCCATCCACGAACGGCATGAGCTGCTTCCATTTTTCCCTGCTCTGCAACCCCACTCAGCAAACGCCTGTGTTGATTGAACATCAGAAAAGCCTGTGTTGCCCCCTCACCTCGTTTAGCACGTTGTGCACGTACACCTTGCCCTCATTACGCATCTCGCAGCGCTTGCGGGTGCGTAGCGTGCAGAACAGCGGTTGCTGAGCACTGCACATCACGTGGGAGCAGGGCAAGGCACTTCAGTGCGGGAAAATCAACGAGATCAGGGCTGACTGCAGCAACCGTGAACAAGGAGTTTCAGAATCACAATCCTTGTGCTTGCATCACGACCAAACTCAGCATTGAATAACTAGTAGAGCAAAGTTTGCAAACCACAGAGGTGACCAGTAGTAAGGTTTACGAACCCCAACTCTTCGATAACGCCTCCCAACTTCAATTCCATGCTTGCCCACACAGTGAATGGTCACAGAGCCCCTCACCTGTTGAGCACACGGGACAGGAAGTGGGGGAAGTCATTCACATCAAAGGGGGTCAGGAAGCCCCTGCACAAGCAAGACCAAGACAAAGTTGCACATGCATGTGTGTGCAGGCGAGGCATACACGTCACGAGCAACGCAGACTCGCAGTCCTCACAGCCGTGCAGTGGTCTGTACAACATTTGCACCAGCACATAGACTGCCTGGACCTGTCTGAATGCCTGGCTGGACGCTCCTTTCTGCAGGCCACAGCCAACTACCCTACCCTGGACACCATGTGTGTGGGTAGAGGATTGTACTGCTGGTGCCGCCTGACCTTCTGCCCTGCACACGGCCCCAAGCTTGCCTGCCTGCTGCCTGCCACGACCATCAAGAGCTTCAGGACTCTGACTCATGCGCCTCAGGCCTCCCTGTGCTGTTCTGTGTGTAATCTGAATGTTCTGGTCAACTGTTCCTGGTTGACTCTATCACCATCTTGTCTGTCTGCCTCATGAATCTTGTCTAGGCCGGCAAAGTTGTAGCCAACTATACCAGCGTCGCATCGCCATGCCCAAACAGCCCCTGGCCTGACCATGCTTCAGACTCACAGTGTCCCCATTGCGAATGAGATGACTGGCGGCAACGGCTCGTCGGCCTCAAACAGGCTGGCCAGGTGCAGCACCGTGCCGTCACCGCCCAAGGTCACACAGAAGTCAACATTGTGCACGTCGGGGTCATACGCATCAAGCTGCAAACGCACCAGCAACAGCCAAGAAAGGGTGTGGTCGATGTCAAACACTACATACGTACCACAAACAGTGAGGAGCAGGATTGATCGACATCATCATCTTGTGACAAGCTACCACCATGCACTAAGCTGCAAACGGCAGCGAGGACACTGCACCACCACTGCATGGGTTTGTTACACGCATTGAAACGCAAACGCACACAAGACTACTGCAGAGCAAAACTGCATTGAAACCTAGATTAATGGAACTGGTCAGCGTTGGTTGACGCTGAACACTGGCCTGGCCACTGCATGAAATCTGTACCACAACAGGCTACCACCATGCACATACTGGCACGGCTTACTAGCACCGCCACACTGAAGCCTATCCTGCCTACCACCACTCCACGCTCCATACTCATTACCACTGCAGCGCAAGCCTCAACCTCAGCCGAAGACCCCAAACCCTGCGTCCTTTCCAAGCCTCAACACCCAGTGCACTTTCCAAAACCGCAGCCCTGTATTTTCAACACGCACGTTGAAACAGTTTTGACACAGCTTAGATATTTGTACCCCTGGTACAGAGCAGAGCAGTCTGAAGGCTACCCCTGGAGGACCATACGTGCATCTGCTGGAAAAACTGTGTCTGCCCACCTGTGGGAACTCCGTCATTTTGACTCCCCGCTCCACCAGGGGTTGGATGCCCCGCTCCGCCAGCCACGCCGCGATCTGCACGAGCCGCTCGCTGGCTGCGGGGTTGGCAGGCTTCTTAATCAGCAACACCTGCCAAGTAAGACAGGGCAGTTGACATCTGTTGCATTCTTCCGTAAGGATACCTGGGAGATAGGTAACTACCCTGCTTCGCCCTGTTGTCCGCACCAGACATGTGCAATCAGACCTGGCAAGTGCGCTGTTTACTGCAATCAAACTGTGTGGTTTTACTAGTACAGTAAGGTGTGGTGTACTATTGATCAGCAAGCAAGCCTCACTCAGTGAAGACGGAACCCTGGCTGCCCGGACAACCCTTTCCTCTCATCACTGCATGATGTCTTGTTTGAAACCATGGTTTTAAAACAATGGCAATTCTGAGAGAGGGCAGCCCGGTCATCTCACACCACTGTAGCTCCGCGGTCTGCTCAACGTACTGACTAGCCTTACGTCACAGACAGACAGACAAACAGACAGGCAGGCAGATAAACCGACCCACGCACACCTGCGAAGGTCCTCCTTGCTCCCATTGCACCATGGCTCGTCTCCTGAGCCTGAGGCCGCTGTTGTCCATGAGCTTGATGGAAGCACCCCTGACTACTGATGTGTCCCACCCATCATTGGGCATGCAAGGTGTGCACACAGGCTTGATGATTTTACGCACACGCAGGTCTGTGCCTGCAGGAAATCCAGCATGCAATTCTCGTCAGCATGTGAGCAGCGCTTAGTGAGCGTGAAAGCACCAGTGTGTTCGAGGATAGGTTGTAGCAAAGGACAAGAAGTGTGTTCATCAGCAACTGCTGCCCTTGAGTGATAGGCTCTACGTTACGCACGGTCTTCTGCTCTGCCAACGTTGTGTCTGCTCAGCAGCTGATAACATCTGCCTCACCAGCGCAGAAGGCGGGAATTAGGTTGAACCCTGGGTGCTCTGGAAATCCACCAGAGCATGTTGAGTAGGGCATGGGCGTGGGCGTGGGCGTCCATCGTGCCCCGCCGAAGCAAACGGCCTTGCCGGATTTGCATGTGGCAGCTTGCATCGCCCTGCCAGCTGCTGCGAAGAAACTGGTCGCTCCTCTTGCTCTACGAAGGTGCATGCGCCAGCCGGCACTAATCCCGTAACGCATGCATTCTGCGCAGATCAAACCCTGCTCACTTGGCAAGCGCGACCATAGATTGTCGAAAACGATTGGATTGAGTTTGAGACAATTAGGTTGAGGGAGTCAGACTAAGCGGACGGAGTGCGACGCGAACACGTGCTGGTTTCGATTCGCATGCGGGTTGTACCCCGCTGTGTTCGCTTCCATCCAAATGCAGCATGGTTATCTGTTGTTATTGAACACGCTAGTAGATTTGGACGGCTAGTTTTCTGAATTCTCAATGACCAAGTCATCAATCAAGAGCAGAGCGCACAAGCGAAAGGTCAAACAGTCTCTCCAAAAGCTTGAATTGGAAATGAGCCGGACATGAGCTGACAACCACTAGCCGCCACTACACATCATTTCGTTGGACCATTGCACCAGCCAAAAACCTAACAACCTGCTCGCATCACGTCTCTCAGCATGGATCCTGAGCTCAAGTTTGATGAGGAGCCGGCATGCTGTCCTGCTTTGATAGGAGCTAGTCAAGAGGAGTCACAAGGCCCAGCCAGCACAGCGCGTCAGCAGCTGCCCATCCTTTTGTTCGACTTGAATGGCACCCTCACTTCACACACACACCAACGGAGATCAACGGGCATCACACGTGTGAGGCCTGGAGTGCAGGCACTCACACGGGTGGCACACAAATGCAGGTGGGGATGAGACATGCGCCAGTGAGAGCGATAGATGGAGCACTGTCCTGCTGACGAGGACAGGCCCATGGCTTGTAGCTGGTCACTGGTGAAGCAACCAAGCAGCATGAAATCTGTCACGCTTGCAACCTGATGCGTTTGTGCATCAAGCACTGATCAATGCATGTGCACTGCCTTGCTCCTTGCAGGATGGGAATCTTCAGCTCTGCCTCCCACTACACAGTCAATGCAGCCCGCACTCTCATAGAGCAGGCCACAGGCGGTATCCCGCTGTTCGAGCCTGGGCTGATACTGCACAGGGGGCACACGCAGCCAACGCCAAACGTGAGAGGGGAAAAGGGCCATTGGTACAACATGCAATAAGAATTTCAACCGAGACTGTGGTAGAGCATACAAAGCGTGCCCACCAGAACAACTGATGCATGCTCATGCCAATGTGTGACCAGGGGTGTCGGCACGCGCGTTTTGACGCCTTGTAGGATCCGAGCGACCTGCTGTAACTACAGCATAGCTGAGATAAGAGAGACAAACAGTGTGGAAACCCTTTGTTGTTTGAGCTCTTGTCCACACAGCAAACTGGGCGCGGCCATTCCCACCACATACCTATCTCTATGCAGCTCATGCTGCCTTTCTCTTCATCCTTTCCTTGCTTGTTCACATCAACTGTTGCCACAAACTTCTGCCCAATGGCTGTTCCCAATTCACCCTGCTCATGTTTTTCTTTGTTCAGGCCGCGGGCAAGGCGTGGGACACTGCCAAGCCGTTGGGCCGCTGGTTCTTGCGCCTTGACCGTGTGCTGCTGCTGGACGATGACTGCCACAAGTCGCTGCTCGAAGAGAGGGGGAACCTGGTCATGGTGCCGGCGTGGAGGGAGGAGGACACGGGGTGCACAGTGCTCAACGAAATGGCAAAGGTGCTGGAAGAAGTGAGTGATGATTACGTGAGATTACTGGACAGCACATGCAGGCGGAACGGGTGCCCAACAAGTCTTAACAAACGGCTGCTTAAGACAGGTCGAAAGTGGATGTACCCACAGGCATGGTAGGCAGGCCCTCAGCGCCCCCGCTCATTTCAGCCCCTGATTTGCAATCGACAGCTGTGAGCCAACGCCAAGCCACTTGTGCTTGTTCTGACCGTGACAACCCTTGGTGTTTATGATCCAGGTGCTAGACAAGTGGACTCCAGAGCAGGACGTGCGGCTGTTGGCGCCCACCATCACTGCACGACTCAA
>QAXH01000417.1:0-13530 GCA_004335635.1 Chloromonas sp. AAM2 | reverse complement strand
CGACAGAATCAACAGCGCACGGTCACAAACCTTGCAAACCCCAATCCGAACACCCAGTATCTCGACTCACCTCAAGACACAGTCAGCTGCCTTGTAGATTGGCCTGCTCGAATCGATCGATGCACGCTGCACGGATCCGAGAAAACTCAAAGTGCAGGCAGCAGCAACTTAAGCGCAGCTGGCCGTTTGCTGTGCGTCGCAGCTGCGCGCTTTGCGTGGGAAAGGCTACACTGTGCTTGTCGGTTCGTGAGGGAAAGACTGCTACCGACCACAAACGGGGTTTGTTGTACAAGGTGGAGTCTAAACCCCCCTCCTGAGGACCATGTCCGTGCATCACTTGGGGCTCTCATGCACTGGACATGGAAGGAAAATACATACGTTGAGTCCCAACCAACGTATTAGGTACTCTTCGTGTGCCCATGCAACTTTCGCAAAAGACCCATGCAATATTCAATCCATGCTCAATTGGGCCACACAAACTCTAGGCGGCGCCATGCAGCTCATATTCAAGACAAGCCCAGTCTATAGGCTACCTATGCCCCTCACAAAGCAAGGCCAACATCCCTCTGTGGCCAACCTGAGGGTAGGTCGCCCCCGAAGGACCCTCAGCCTTGTCCCCTGGGGGGGATATCTTTGAAGGGACAGCCTAGCATAGCATTGCCCATCCCCAGCCACCAGCCCAGCCAACCCATTCCCATAGCAAGTCGTTGATCCTGTGAGCCGGGTCGGAGCGATATCTCGTAAGAGCTAAGCCCTGCCAGAGCATGTCACTGTACACAGCATCAGTTACTGACACACCCCGCTCCCGTTAAAGTGACGTGAACATAACATGATCCGCAGTGTTAACAATGAGGCTCACAGCAAAACACTCGGCAATGGGTGCAGAGCCCGTATTTGAGATGAAGGCCGCCAGACAAGTCCACTTTACTGAAGGCCAAATTTACGTAACCTAATATAACCTGAACGGCCCCACGTGTTGTCCACGGCAGGACTGCTGCGTTTGCCCGCGGCTATGCCTGGCGTATGACCTGTAGTCTATGCGAACTGCTCAGCGATAGTAGCAAGGCATGCCGGCCATCAACAGGGTTTGCCAATCAAAACCTTGTCGATTTTGCGATGATGAATGTGAATGGAGGAATGCATCTCTTATGATTGCGCAGCATAAGATTGTGCTGAAAGCTGCTTGCTCATCATGATCACCTCAGAGGAGGAGGCTTATGCGGAGAACGGCCTTCAGCCTCAGAACACGGCGACTATCTTGCAGGTGAGCAGTGAGCACAGCGTGTTGATTAAGCATTGTATCATGACATGTGACAGAGCACACTGAGCAAAAGCATCGGAAAGGGTTTCTCATGACAGAATGTCTGACAACGTGCGCAGAATGTCACCAGCTTCTTGCCCGGTGCTGGATACTCATGGATGGAGCCTGCGGATGGCACCTTTGACGGAACGGTTGCAGAGCCAGCCGGCGAGGAGAACCACCAGACGGTAATGACTCTGGCATGCTTGTGCCCATGCATGCTTGCCCACATCCCCGCCACCAGGCATTCCAAGTGTGGTGCAAGGCGGGGTGTATGCATGCGCGTGCAAATGTTTGACGTGCTGCAGGACGATCCCACCGGCAGTGGAAGGCATGGCGGCCGTGGCAACACAAATTCACTCCGCACAACAGGGAGCCAATCCAGCAGTCACTTGCTCCGAAGTGGCGGCAGTGGTCGCCATAGCCACGGCACAGCCGCACCACAGCACTACAATGGGCATGTCGTCGTCGTGCCATCCATCATGGTAGCCCCCAATGGCATGATGGTCGCCATGGATGGATCTGGGCAGGAGGCAACCATGGGGCAGACAGTCATGCTGTTCCCAGCCATGCAGCATCTGCCGGCAGCCATGCAACACACAGCAACCGGAGCTTTGCCACTCCCACCTAGTCCATTTGAGTTTGCGTCCGCCCCTGCACCCCAGCAGATGGCACAGCCGGGGTTCAGCTTTGAGGTTGCAGGCAGCAGAGGAGTGATGCAAGTGAGCGGCCCGCCGCCACAACAACTGCTGCTGCCAGGGTCACGCCTCCTACCCAGTAGCGGTAGCTCCAAAGGCAAGGGTCGGCTGGGAGCAGGTGGCAGCAGCAGCACTTTGAATGCCTTGGGTGCAGGGGATGGCATGCCACTTAGCCCGGGGGGCATCACAGGCATACGTTCAGCAGGTGCGCACCGGAGAGGGCTTGCTTCTGGTTCTCCCATTATGTGTCCTGGGCCAATGTGCGTTTGGGGTGCTTGGGCCATTTTGCATTTTAGTTTACATGCCTACGTTCAGATGTTTTGTGCGGAAGCATCTTTTTCTTCAAGTGCAATAAGCTGCAAACTGGCTAGCCTTGCCCTGCTTGCATGCAGTGTCAAGCACTAAGGACTGGTAATGGGTGCACATGTAGCCGACCATGCATGGAGCATGATGTTGCATGCACACTCTCTTGCCCAGGTGACAGTGAGATGGAGGCAGGGCAGGGCGCACGAGGCAACGGGACCGCTCGCACGGGCACCAGCGTGCATGCAGTGGTAACACAGCTGTTGAACAAGACTCAGGACTACGAGCAGCGCAGATCCAATCAGCGGCATGCAAAGGGCTGGCAGCAGCAACAGCAGCAGGGGCAGGGGCAGGGGCAGGGCCAATCGGAGCCATCATCCCTCCAAGGGTCCCCTCAGCAATGGCCTGAGGAGGGCTGTCATTCACCACGCAACTCTATCGGCCACACCACCAACCCATTGCTGGCAGTTGCGGCCTATGCTGCTGAGCAGCACGCGCAACAACAGGCGCAAGAACACGCACAGCAACAGGCACAGGAGCAAGCACAGCAACAGGCGCAAATGCAGCAGCAGCAACAAGAGCAAATGCAGCAGCAGCAACAGGCGCAAATGCAACAACAGCAGCAACAGGCGCAAATGCAACAGCAGCAGCAGCAGCAGCAGCAGCAACAACAGTATGTCTTGCAGCATGTACTGCATGTGCAGCAGCAGCAACAGCAGCAACAGCAACAGCAGCAGCAGCAGCAACAACAACAGCAACAGCAACAGCAACAGGCACAGCACCAAGCACAAATGCTATCACATATGCTGGTGTTGTCTGCAGCCCAACACAACGGGCGCTCGCCGTCCCCTCCTCCTGGCAACCGATCCGCACCAGTGGCTGCAGTGCCACAGCGCATGTCCCATCCCCAGCAGACGCAGGGTGGGCAGGCAGTGGCTGTGAGCGGGCCCAAGCCCAGTCAAGGCGGTACAACCACATGGCGGCCTAGCACACCAGTGCCTCAGTATCACACTTTTGCCGAGTATGAGAAGAAGTATGGGGATGCAATGAAGTGAGTGAACCAGGGTGGAAGCAACAGCAACCATGTTAATGCAGACCCGGAATACCTATGCTTGCTTAGGCTTTAACAGGGAGAACATGCAAATCTGTACCCTAGTGTAGATCTGTGTTTGCTTTACCCTCAACATCAAGAGTGCATGGGTCCTGTACGTACTGGACAAGCACGCGTCGAACAAGCGCCCTCCTACAACCAACAGCAACTTCACCTGCATACGTTTTGTGCATGCTTTTTTTTTACGTTTTGTGCATGTTTGTTTATTAAGACAACCAACAGCAACCTGCCAACTTTGCGGCGATGCAGACCTGAATTAGTGCTTAGCTTGTTTGGCCTTCAAAACACATGCATTGCGATTACCACATGCATGGGTGCAAGCCTGACATCAGGTGACACATGGCTGATGATGGGCTACCAGGAACGCATGCACAGGCGATTCCTACAGACTTGCTGTTTGTCTCGTATAGGCTGCCTGTTTGTCTCTTATGGGCCGTCTGGCCGCCGCAACCATTCGCCAAATCCGTATGCACACCCCTGCACCGCCTGCAGACGTGCTGTTGATGCCTACTTGCCTGCAGGTGTCAGCGGGGCGAGTGCGCCACCCACCTGAACCGGCCCTGCAAGGAGCACCGGTGTGCGTGCTGCAAGGTGGGCCGGCAGCTGGCGTCCCTGTCGCGCCAGGGCTGGTGCGGGCCCTGCGGCAAGCGGGAGATCGTGGGGGGACTCACGTTCGTGCGCTGCGGAAGGTAGGTCAGCATTGAGGGTTTAGGATTATGGTTAGGCCCAGTCCCTGAATCGTGGGAGACGGGAGATGGCCAGGGCGGCTGTTTCTGTCTGGCCTCTTGTCTCCGTTGATCATGGCCATCATCATCATCAGCAGCAGCAGCAGCAGCAGCAGCAGCAGCAGCAGCAGCACATGAAAGTGGCGGGTAGGTCAGCACGGCTGAGCATACGAGAGAGCAAAGGCCAGAGAGTTGCTAGTGGCCGTGGATATGTTGCTAACACCATGATATGGCAGACGAATGGCAAGAGGACAGACAGATGGCAAGAGGCTTTTGAGTGGCCGCTGGTATGCTGTTGACGTAGTGAAGAGCTCACCTCAGTGCAGCTTGAAACATGTATTCCATGTGAATCAGAGAACTCAACGCAAGCTGCTGAGCAAGTTGTAAGACCACCCCTGTGTAGTTGAGGACATGGGGTTTCCATGAAGTTCTCAGAAGTCGTCCTGACACGTTATCCGCGAGGTTTTGAGATTCCTGAAATCCAAGGCGTGCTGCTGAGGCGTGTGAGTGGTGTGTGGCGCGTGCAGGTGTGGGTCTGAAATGCTCGAGGCCACTTATCAGGCGCATCTGAAGCAGAACGTGGCCATCTATGATAGCAACGGCACCAAGGTCACGGGCAGGTGCAGAGACAGACCCAAGGAGGTGAGGCCAGAGCGGTTCCTTTTTTCTCAGAAACCTAGGAATCAGGCGAGCCGACTCGAAAACCGATGATATTGTTAAGCATCTGCTAGGGCAAACCAGTGGGCGAGGGCAGTCTGCACGCGTTCCCACACTGCAAGACAGGGTTGTAAGCAGTGTCCAATCATGTTGTCAGAGTCGGGCCATGGTTGCTGGAACCGGGTGTGCAACCAAGGTGGGAGGGTTTGGGTTGTACCATCTGGGACTTCAAACTCTCTCCGACAGGCGGTTCTGCTGGTTATGCATGTATGTGCTGACAATGATCCTCGTTTAGTATCATTTCCCGGTGCATCAAGTGATAGGGCCGAGTGCACCGTACCAGTGTGCCTGTAACCTTTGACGCACATATCAGTTGCTGGAGTTCACTGCCACATGTGCCCCGGTGTCGTACCATCATGTTTTTGTTTTTTTTAGCTTGAAGCCCTAGCACAGAAAACAATCAAAGACAATGAATTGCTGGTGCTCAAGTTCTCGGTTGCCGTGCATCTGAGTCATGTTGGCTTTCATCCCTGCATTGCAGCGGGTTGAAACGGACAAGGGCCGCCGGTGTGGCAAGTGCACAAACATGCGGCCGCTGACTTTCTACAGCAGTGAAGACACTAACTGCTCCTGCAACATACACATCAACAAACAGCTCGTGGTTGCCGACCGGGTGCCCACGCCCACCGCACAAAAACAACAACACCAACAACAACGACAAAAACATGACCAGCAAGACCAGCAAGCAAAACAACAACAACAACCAAAGCAACAGCCGCCCGCTAGCAGCCAGGACAAGCCGTCGGACAAGGCACAAGGACACGGGGACAGGCCGAAGCGAGCTTCGCCAGCGCCCTCCGGCACAACCATCACCATGACTGCACCGGGAGAAGCAGGTGCGGGCTGCCGTGTCAGGCTTGAATGCTGCAGACATACTAGTGCACGGCGGTGTAAAAGCAGTGTTTGGTCAGCCAGGCGCTAGTGAGCGCCGCAGACACACCGTCAGACATTGGTGAAGCAGTCGTGTTGAATGCGACGGATCCAAGTGAACATAGATTCGCCTACTTCAGGAATGGTGCACGACCACTGGTGCATCGCTGGTCGGTCAACTTGGTCAGCTGCTTGCGGGTCTCAGGATGTGCTTACCAAAGCTAGGATGTGTTTACCAAAGCTTGCCAACCCCAGCTGACCGAGTGTTTGCAAAGCAAGCCTGTGTTGGTGGTATTCCATAGGCTTGTGCTGCGCGTGTACAGGACTGATGCGCCTGTGTCTGCCAGTGCAAAACCACGTATTTTCAGAGCAGCCCTCAGCAGCCTGCCGCACCTGCATGTGCACGTGTTTGTGCTGTGCATGCACAGGCCTGACGCGGCGCGCCAGCACGGCCGGCACACGCGGTCCCACACCTTCCGTCACGCAACCCGCAAACCCGGCAGTGGCGGCAGCCGCAGTGACAGCGACAGGTGGGCTGCCAGGGATGGAGGAGGGCGGAAGAGGGCACCCTGCGAGGGAGCATGTGTGCATGGATGCATACAGGCCATGTGGGTTGAATCTCTAGCTCTGCATGCCGCATGGGTATGGAGCTATGAAAGCTTCAGCGCCCATGCAGCCTGACACGTTACGCGCGTCTCGCTGTTCTCTGAATGAAGCATAAGTTCACGGCTCTCCCAAATGAGAACAGGTCGAACCTGAAAAAACAAGCAAACAAACAAACGACTGTTGCGGCTCGCATTGATCAGCCCCAGTGCTGAGCGTGTACTGTCGCAAACAAACACACAAACACACACACACAAAAACAAACAAACAAACAAACAAACAAACAAACAAACAAACAAACAAACAAACAAACAAACAAACAAGGTATTGCCGCTGTCCGTGCAGGTGTCGTCAGTGCAGGGTCAGGTTTCGTCACCTTCCAGGGTCTGCAGGACTCGTGCGGGCACCTGTCCAGCGCAGTGTGTGGGCTGGGCTCGGAGGCGCATGCAGCGGTGTCCGGCCTGGTGGCGGCTCTGATGGCTTGCAGGTGGGTGCGGCCAGGACAGGCGGCATGTGGGGAGGTGGTGCATGGAGTCACAACATGGGACTGGACATGAGAACCGACTGTATGACTGATGCCAGTTTGCTGTGCTTACAATCTCTGGCACACGGCGCATTGCACGCGCCTGTGTGCACCACTCTACACTCGTGCTTGTTGTCTGCCCAGTCAATCTGTCTGCGTGTGTGTGTCGCTTTGTCTGCAGGAGCGCACCGCTGTCAGGCGGATCTGGCGAGGGGGTTCAGCCGGTGGATGTGGCTCTGCACCATCTGGCTCGCAACGCAGCCAAGGTTCGTGGGGCCATGCCATGGCATGCAAGATGTTTGCATCGTCCAAGCTCGTATGGTTGTGCATCCCAAACACTAGCAGAGATAGCATGGATGCATTGTTCAGTGAAGACGGGCATTTAAGTGTATTATTCTGCTTGGCAGGCTCCGCAAGGGTGGCACCAAAACAGGTGATGCATGCATGCTGACCGGCGATGCATTCACTATCCCTGTGGCCCTTTCTGCAGCTATTATGCTTTACCCTGCATGCATGGCATGGCATGGCACGGCATGGCACGACACATGTTGTAGCTGATGGTTGGCAGGCTTGGTCTGTCCTTCCGCGCTTGACATGTGGCACGGCATATGTGTAACATGCACCGGAGCCTGACGCCGGGCTGCAAGATGATGTCACACGCCTTGTTTGCACGAGGGTTGTCACGGCATACGTGCCCCAAGATGCGCCGCACACCCTCTGTTTGCATCATGCAGGTCAGCGACATGGCGCAGCAGTTTGACGCCATCGCCGCCAGGCTGCGTGCTGCGGGCTCGGCTGGCCTGTCCCTGGCCAGCCAGTCGCAGGCAGCGCTGCAACTGCGGGCCGCTGATGCAGCGCAGAACGCGGGGAGCAGGGACCGGGGCGGGCCGCTGCCGGACATGCGGGCCGCGGTTGGCCGTGGTGGGGCCAAGCAGCATCCTCGAGCACAGGCGCAGTGGCCCGGTGAGTGGACGGGTGCAGGAGTGTCTTGCAGCATTCTGTGCTGGTTGACTTCGACCTTAAACAGCCTAACATGGGTGGTTGAGCAGCCTAACATGGGTTGATGGGTGAGTGGTGGAGGGCATGGGTGAGGCTCAGAAGCCGTTGCTGCAGTCTGGGACAGATCATTGTGCGTGGATGGATAGACCAGACACATGCAGGGCAGTGATGCACATGCATGGACGAAGGCGGATTAATGCAGCAGTTTGATCTGTGCACCAACGAGAGTAACGTTTAGTTGTGTTGGCAGCGAAGACATCCTTGCTGTTTGATTGCCAGCCGGCGGCTCGTCATTTTCTGTCAACTTCTGTGCCTCCATCAACTATTCAGTTGCACAACAAGGAAATGTTTGGCGGAGCTGTTTACAACGGACGCACTGTGGCGCCTGGTAGCACCTGCAGCATATCGTTCCTATCCGTCAACATCAGGACATGCTGCTCCCTCTGGCACCACAGAGAAGCATGCTCCAGCGCCGGCCAAAGCTATCCACGTGACTCTGTGCGGTACATCAGTCATGACCTCAGCCTCAACATGGACAGCTCAGCAAGACGTTTGCATCCTTGTTGTTCCGCAGGGGCGGAGCCGGCTATGCACCCGTCGCCCTTTGTGGCGGGACTCGGCACGCGCCCCGCATCAGGTGTGTGGGCTCAATGCATACCCAGGTCCCTGCTTGGGTAGCCTTAAGGTGCATGATCGACTGCACACCGCCCGTCCTGTCAACTGGTCAAGTACGACCGTCAAAGGCCAACAGAAGTGAAAGGTATCTTCTGTGTGTGTGTATCTGGAGGGGGGCTGAGGCGGAGTGTTGTTACGAGCACAGCTCCTCTCCCTTGTGGCCAGCCTTCTGGCACATGACGGACTGCACACGCCAGGCGCTTTCAAAGGCCTCGGCCTTGTGGCCACACACCATGACACAACGCCTTCCTGACTGAGTCTGTCTTGCTCTGTCCCATCTACTTCTCTTCGCCAGCAATGGTCCAGCTGCCAAGTGCTTGACGGTTTGTCATGGCAACGCTGCATGCCCTGTCTACAAACCAGCTGCACCTGTCAACGGCCACCAGAAGTCAAGTCAACCAACCAACTAAACAAGCGCCGCCCTGTTTGCAGGTGGTGGAGGCAGTGCCCCGCCGTCCCCGGCCCCCGCTTACGGCAACAGAGCCAACACACGGGAGGCCAGCCCGCCTCCGCCAACATTCCACCTCCCAGCCACAGCAGCCGCACAAGGCGGTGAGCACGGAGCACCGATCATGATGATGATAGTCACAGTGTAGTTCGCAATGCACCTCATGGCTGGTAGGTGCATAGCACTGGCTGTGGAAGGCGCAGCAACTAGAGACCGTTCCAAAGGTCCGGCATGGCTCTCCACTGTTTAGTTATCAGTGACAGTCAGCTGGCTGCAGTTGTGCGTTGCTGCAAACAGTCGCTTGCCGCTGTGTGTGCAGCTTCATGTTTTCTGTACATGTGTTTCTGCAGCTTCATGTGCCCTCTCAATCAAACTTTTGCTGCTTCATATTGCCCTCTCAACCAATCTTGCGCTGGATCTTGAGCATGGATCCCAAGTATACTCGTTCTGCTTTCAAGGCATAGTTTGGCTGACTCTGGTCCTGTCCCATTTCCACGCACGCAGGTCTTGAACCCATGCGGTTGCCTCAAGCCTCTGTTGGTGGCACCGCCCCCATGGACCTCTCCACCCTCCCCAGCACCCTGAACCCCGCCTGGGGCGAACCTTCTCTCAACCTGAGCACTGTGCTGCTTGCCGCACCTGAGCACTCTCTCAACCTGCACACCGTGCTGCACGGTGTGGGCAGCCTGGGCCAGGGGCTGGCGCCGGAGCAGGAGCGCCAGCGGCTGGAGCAGCTGCAGCAGCTGGAGCGGGCGGTGCTGGGCGCCAGCCAGGAGCACAAGCGGGCAGCTGCAGAGCAGCCACTCCAGCAGCGGCCCAGCAAACTGATGCAGGTGTGAAACGTAAACAGTAGCAGTGTGAGTAGTGCTGACGTACCACTTGCAATGGCCGTAAGATTCAAGTCCGTAAAAATTGCTGTTTGGACTAGGTGCAGGTTTGCCACAGCCATTTTCTAGATGTTCCTGAGAGGCTGCCTACTCTCCTATCTGTCTCCTGCATGTGCATCCACTGTTCAAAGGTAGCATTGTTTGAAATGCTGTTGTCTCACTGATGTCAACTATCACACACTGACCAACTGACGAACTGACGTTGGCATCACCATGTGGCACAATGCTCTTGTGGCCCACATCGCTGACTCCCGTATCACTCACTAGTGAACAACGCAGATTGAGCAGCACCCAGTGGCACTGGCCTCCTGAGCAGGTGGCGCAACACTCTTGCCCCGCAGATCGCCCAGGGCATGCCAGCACCCGCACTTGCCGGGCAGCCGGACGACCCCGGTGGAGGCAGCGGGACACTGCAGGGCGGCGATCTACACGCCAGTGGAGAGAGCGGTATGGGCAGCAGCAGTGCAGGCGCAAGGGGTGTTGTTAGAGTTAGTCAGGCGCAGGCAGGACACGGCCTCCAACCCGCAGGGAACGAACTGAACCAACTCGAGGGTGGGGCGAGTGAGGTAGCTGTTGCGCGGGACGGTGGGGATCAGCAGGGAAAGCCTGGGGCAGGGGGCCCTGCGCCGCCTGCCAACGGTGCAGCACTCTTAAGTGGAGGAGGGTTCTCAGACATTCTAATGAACATACCCAGTCAGCTGTTCACATGATGCTGCTGCTTGGCACACCTTCAGCAGGGTTGTTATGGACTGAATCGATCTGGCTGCTTTCACTAGATGTTCAAAGGTGGGCAGGATGGTTGTCGCTCCTGTTGCGCCTGTGCATATATTACGGCAGCTGCATTGACCAAGTCCTTACTGTTGAGTTAGGCATTGCACGGCTGGGCTGCGGCCACCTGACACAGTCGACACCAACGACACCATCGCCCCTTGATGCGCGCCTGATGGGCAGAGGTCCAAGCAGCACAGGCCGCCACAGGGTTGCATGCTAAGGCGTCAGGCCTTGCAGTGACCCGTTATCTGCGTGGTACACTTGGCGGCAGCAATAATGTACATAGAAAGTAAGACTTGGACTGTGTTTAGTTCCATTTGCGCGGCCTTTGACACTTTTCTGGCAGTGGCTATCACATCACGTGACATGAAGGGGCTGTGGGCTGTCAGTTGTGACAGAGTTGAAGCCCGTGGGTGAAGCCATCGTTTGTCTGGGTGGGCATACGGGGCATACTTTCAGGCAGTGTTATCAAGATTTCCCATTTCGAAAGCTAGTGTGAATGCATCTATATCCTTTTTGCAACAACCCATGCTGTTGGCGTGCTGATTGGCGCCGACCACACGACTTTGGCATGCGATACGAAACCACACACGCCACAGGAATTTCCGTCAAGTTTGCAGAAGTTGGTCGTCCTTGCAACAGTGTATGGTAACCCTTCACTTCACAGCGCGCTGTCATGTGCCTTTTCCTTGATTCTGCAAAGCAATGAGAGCAACACGTCATGGATTGCGTCATGGGTTGTTTTTATAATGTGATTTGTTTGGATCATTTTTGTCCACCATCCAGATGACCGGGCGGCATATCGCCATCAACGTGAGACGTTGATTGGTTCTAGTAGACTGTACGAAGAGTTTCTGTCCGATTGGCTTACTCGTCTGTGGCTTCAGCACTAACTCCTGGCGTGCGACAATATCTGCCAAGACCGCGTGACGTGCGTTCTGCTGCTTAGGCCTGGCTGCCCCGTCCGTTAGTCACGTCTGTGTTACACTGCCTTTATCATGCCTTCAGTATCCATGAAAGTAGCCCTGCCAAGATGGGCTGCACATGTAGAGCTGAGATTGTCGTTACAGTTTGCAGTTTGTGGTCTGAAGGTTTGGTTCAGTTTCGCTTCATAACTAGGAGAACTGGAACCTCAGAGCTAAGCTATACCCGCTGTCGGTCTGCTAAACTCCTTCATGATAAAAATCAATACCATTCATCAAAAGTTGACTTCCACACGTGCGACTGGAATAGCAGGCACGCTCAACGATGCAGAGCGCACGCTCAACGATGCAGAGCGTGGGGTTAAAAATCAGGATAAATGAAATGCCTTGCAGCCCAATCTCGTGGCTGCTACAAGACTCACACGCAGCCAGCAAGCAATGCAAATGTTAGGAGTGCAGCCTGTTGAAGAGACCAGTTGTAGCTATACATGCACTCTGGAATCCACGTAAGGAAATGCTTCAGCTTGTGTCAAGAGTGAGCGATCAGCATTAAGGAGCACTTGCTGCCGCATTGAGCAAGGGTCTACCAATTGATGGGTGTCTCGATGTTGTGATGTCCAAAACCAAAGCGGTGAGTGTGCAGACAACCAGCACAAAGAAAATTGCGAGTGTCCAGAGTTCTATACTACTGCAGTAATCATCAAAGTTCGTCGTTTCTGCCCACACCTGCTGCATTACCCCAACCCATCCCCGGTATCAAGTCGGTTAACCAACTCAACGACCACATGCTTTGCCCACGTGGCCCGGCCCTGTAGCCCACAAAGTACGTTAGCTTGATGTACACCGCCATGCACGTGAACACCAGGCCCACTAGCATGAGGATGAGGCACGTCAGGCAGAACCCGCCACTGCTCCTGCGCACACGCAACAGCGCAAACACACGATAGGACCGCCACAGGCAAGGAACACTGTGAGTACTGTCCGCTCAAAAAGGCACCAGGATATCAAACAGTGATGATTTCCCGAAGCCATGTACAAGGTAGCAGATCCATTGTAATGTACTTTCTTCCATGCATTCTGCCGTTGGGCGTGCGGGTACAACACAATGGGGACCTGTCTGCTGGCGCCCGACCTCTTGTACTGCTCGTTGCTCTTCTTGACCACGTCCTGTGCGGCCGCCAGGTTCGCGCCCAGCGACTTGTCCACGCCGTCCACGAGCTCACCCCGGGCAAGCACAGCCTCCTGGAACAAAGAGCCTCAGCCGCAATTGTCGCGTAACCATCATCGCGTGCTGAAAAACCTACGCCTGCGATTGCCTACAACAACTGGTACTTCTCCCTTGATCCTCCTTGCTGGAAACCATGGTTTGCACGATGGTCTTTGTTACGATGCCTGAATTGATGCCCAGCCCACTGCTGATGCACCTCAGATCATGACTTCATTATGAGGAGTGATGGTTATCAATCACGTACACGGGCACGCTTCACAGTAACTAACTCAGGGTCAGATAACGAACCCATCACGTGCCTCACCTGCATGGCGTACGTCTGTTTCTTGAGCTCCCCTGCCATGGCTGTCAGTTCGTCGGTTACGTCATCCTGAAGCGCCTGCTGCGTGCCCAGTATCTGACGCGCGCTGCTGCTCAGCTTACTGCCGGACATCATAACCCCGGCACCACCTGGACATGTGGGTGGAGGGACACAATGAACACGTGAGGATATGAACTTCAGAACCTTGGAATAGCGTGAATGCCTTAACGCCATATTTGGCAGACTGACACCCAGCGTGAAAGCGGTCAAGAGTTGGAGAGGAGCGATGTTGTACCGGCCCTGATGTATGGGCATGGCAGCAACATGTCGAAAATCGGGCCAGCGTATCAGAGCATTGTACAGGATGCTCCAGCCAGGCTGGGCGAAGGCTGGCTTGAGTATCGTCCGTGTAGCACAGGAAGGCTTGGAAACTGAGCTCAATCCATCT